>NW_021029289.1:190135-232019 GCF_004153795.1 Camellia sinensis | reverse complement strand
GCATAACACGCTTGACTGCTTTCCAATGATCCATGCCAGGATTACTTAAATATCTGTTTTATGACTACAGCCTCTTTCAAGCATTGTATCCATTCTTCATCATCTTCTAAAAGCCCCCTTGCAACACATGCTAATTTAAATGTATCATGCACAACATTATCGACAGTGCGTAAAGACTGAAACGACTTTGGTCCTTTGACAACGGTTAGTAACAAACGTAGAGCATGAACCTTCACACTTTGCTGGGCAAGTTCAAGAGTGGGTGGAAGAACCAAAGCTTGGCACTCAACCAAGCTATAATCTAGCTGCTGCAGAATTCCAGAGCAGAATGTTGCAGTGTTTCCAGTTTCAGACTGTCTCGTCATATGAGGTGAAGAATTCTTCTCCATCAGCCTCACACATGACTACAGTTGCACAAATCTTTGTTGATTTTATCAGCGGAATAGGTTGAGGTCCGGCGGGCGGCCAAGGCGAGGTTGCCGCCCGCCGGTGAAACGAAAAATACTAAGTGCTTAACCTTGCTCTGATACCATGTAGAAATTTAATGTATAAAGAGAAATGATTGTATTATTGATTGAGATTGATGTTTGATATCTATTACAATGATTCATGATTCCTATATATAGAAGAGGGTGAGTGTGTAGTAGGTAAGGAGTAGGTGAAGTGGAGGTGGTAGTGGTGTAGTGGGTTAGGTTTAGTGGAGTAGGTTTAAGTGGGTGAAGTAGGTGGAGAGTAGGTGGATTTTAACAAAGCATATACTTTTATGAAAGCCAACTCAGTTCACAATAAAATTCTAATCTTGTGTGATGCAAGTGAGATTGAGAAAGGAGAGATGGGGAGGATGAAAATGAGGGTTTCAATGGCAGGGAAGCAGATTTAGAAAAAAATAATTTATCCCAAAAAAGAAACAATTGTTTTCTTGTGGCATCTTAAGTGAAATTCCATTAAGGCTTTGTTTATATTTTGGATTTGTAGAGGTTTACAGAGAGAGAAGAAAAAGAAAGGGAACAGAGTTTCCAATTTTTCTCTTTTTTACAAATCCCTCCACAAATTCAAGATCCCAAATATTACTGAAAAATATATAATGGTTGAGTGGCATGTTTTAAAACATGCTAGTAAATTACTTTTGTTTCACTTTTTGCTGGAAAATGCCATTGAATCATATTTTTCTTGTAGTGTATATTTATTATACTTGATTGGATCTACTTGATAGTTCCCTCAATTCCAAGGAAAGATTTGGTGAACAGCCTAAAAATTGGATTGGTTTGAAAAGTGAACTATATAGCTACGCAATTCAGTTCTCATGGTAGCTAGATTCTAAGTGGTGGACTCAATAAAGAAGAAGATGTGAGTTCAATTCTATCATCTGATTATAATAGAAGGAAGAATGAAAAAGTAGTGCATTATGTGCTTAAGATGTATCATCTAAGGTGCTACTGAAAACATAAACCCTGACGTATTATTCACGAGGTGGCTCTCCTCCTTCAAACTTGGGATTGCTGATAACTAAAGGATTCTTCTATATAGATCAAACAACATTTAACTCAACGTTTCTTTTCCCCCTTTTTATGGACTCTGGTTTTTTTCTCCACTGTGGTTGTTGCAATGGGCGAACACATTACTAGAAAAGGGAGCTTTAGCTACGGAAATTTTTGCGACGGTTTAAAAATTGTCGCAAAAAGCAAATATTTGCTACGGGAAATGAAGCCGTTGCGAAAGTTTTTGCGATGGATTGATTTCTGTCGCAAAAGCTTCACATTTGAGACGGATAAAATAATTCGTCGCTAATAGTATTTGTTGAGACAGAAAATGACTGTCGCTGATAAATAAACAAAAAGGCGTTATCATTAGCGATGGAAACAAATTATCTGTCGCAAAATGATCCATCAGTTGTAACAGATACTAAACTGTGGCAAAAAAAATAATTAAAAAGATATAGTTTTATGTTTTTGTGCATCTGTCTGTCCATCACAAATAATACGAGCCCTAACTCCCTCTATTTCATTCTTACGCTATATCTCTTCCTCCCATTGGCATCGCCTTACTCTGCCATCCTCCCACCAGTGTCACTCCACTCCACCATCCTCTGACGCCATCATCTTCCCACCGATGATCATTCAAGAAGAAAGTACAGCAAAGCCCGATCAGTATCTAAGTTTCTCTCTCTCTCTCTCTCTCTCTCTCTATTTATGAAAAGCTCATATAGATTTCTATATTTTTTCTGTTTGATTTAGTTTGATCTTTTACATTTGAATTTCATGTCTTTTCGTATTTGATTCGATTTGTTGAATACTGAATTTTATTTTATTTTATTTTGAATAGTTTAATAATTACTAGTTCTTTTTTGGAACCCTAGATCCTTGTTGTTGAAGCCCTAAGTCAGCGAATCTCTATTCTGGATCAAGTTCCTTCAAGTTGTTCTCAATCGACAATCGACGATCTTCTGGAGGTGCGAATTGCAAATCTCTCTCTCTCTCGCACGTGCGCGCGCCCAGTCGTCAGTCTCTCTCTCGCAGCGGCAACAACACCAGCGCCACGTCACGCAGCGGCAACAACACCAGCGCTAACACCTCTCGCTCTCACTGTTAATACATCAAAAGCCACATAGGGAGAGAGAGAGAGAGCAAGCGAGCGAGAGTGACTAACGGCGGCCAGAAGTTCCATCTCTGCCCAGCGCCACCTCTGCACAAGAGGGCATCAAATTGGTATTGGGACATCGATCAGCACCCGCGCCACCTCCGTCTCTTTCTCTTGCCCATCCATGGCCTCATTGCCACCGCTGCCTCACCCATGTTCTCCCCATAGGGACATCTCTATTCGAGGAGCCGTGCCCATGGCTAATTTGCATCTGATTATAACTTGTTTTTGAGGTAGGTTTCTCAGTTTTTGATCTATTTGACCAATTGAACTCTGATCAGTCTTGTTTATACTGTTTATTTTTGTTAAATTTCAATTGGGTTTTAGTAATAATCTTGATTTCATCATCTCTTCTACTGGCAGTTCTTCCCAAGTGAGCATGAACACTGGCATATCGGAATCCATTTTCAATGGCTCCAAAGCCTCACTTCTTCAATCCCTTCAACCCATCAGCACCTTGTTAAGTTGTTTGCTAGTATTTTAGGCAAAACAGAGACCCCCTTAGAACCCCCTATCTTTTTTTATTGGTAAAGGGAAAAATATTTAGATATATATATATATATATATGTAATGAAAAGAAGTTAAGTGTTAATTAAATTTTATAGAAGAAATAGAAATGACTAATCATTATCTTTCAAGAGTGTGATTCGTAGGAGGACTCTACATGGAGTAGTAATAGTCCTACTAGGATTGTGCCACACGGAACCTATAAAAGCTCACAACATAACCTATGTACAGGTAACACAACTTTGATTCTCGAATACACAGAGCTTTTGCCTATTTGTCTATTTTGCTGACTTAGGCATCGGAGAGGTATCCGGCACACACCCGCCAGCTAGCTCACGTTTGTGTTTTCAGGGAGTAAAGCGACGACGTTTAGAGGAGCGCAGACTTGATCAACAGGATTATACGAGAACATTATTTCTTACTCGTACAGCCACCATTGCCTTGTTGAACTTAATAAACAATTAGACAAAAGAGTTTTTTTTCTTTTTTTAAAAGAAAAGAAAAGAAAACAACAAACACACTTACAAATTTGTTTATTTGTTTAATAAACTGAAGAAACATGTTGCCACATTTCACCTTTGCTCGCAACCCTTGCAATTTACACATTCAATTTTAAAATGGGCTTAGTTAAATATGCATCGTTAATACTTCCATCTTAATATGCTTGCAATATTCAAACATCAAACCCAACAAAGTATAAGAAATTATAAAAACATAAATCAAACAATTTCATAGAAGTCACCCATTTCATAGAAAAAGACCTATCTTATCTCATAATAACCTATTTCGCATAAATCAAACAATTTCAACCCATTTCATTTTCAGATAAATGAAATCAAAATCATAAAGAAACACAAATAATTCTGCCCAACTTCTCTGCACTCCTCTTTTACTTATCCATAAAGAAACCCAAGAATTTTTTTTTAATCAACACTACATAAACAAACCTGCTACAAAGAGGTTACAAAGTTAATGATTGAAACGCATAAAAGTAAAAGTAAAGGAATACCAAAATCAAAGTGGTTCACAACTTCTCTACAACCACTCTTAGTTATCTACAAAGAAATTTATAAAAAAAAATAATCAACACTTTATATAATCCAAAAAGTAGTATATACAACTACTTACAACAATTGCAAAAGCAAAAATCATCAAACACTAATAAAAGTTCAATTTCAGGTTCCAACCACATCATATCTCAGCTCTTAGACACAATTTCAAGTTTTAAAGTTCAATTTTTAGGTTCTGAACAGATTAATGGGTTGTTTGAGTATTGTTTTGTGCATCCCATGATCATATTTGAGGCTGCAGTTTCAATGTGTGGGTGTGTTTTTGTTAAAACCTACCATCACCTACTCCACCTACTACACCTACCACTACCTACTACCACCTACTACACACCTACCACTACCACCTACTACCACCTACTCCACTACATCTCCTATATAAGGAGCCCCTCACCATTTGTAATATATAACATTCAATCAATCAATAATACAATTAATATCTATACAATTCTCTATTTTTCTTTATACATTAAATTTCTACATGGTATCAGAGCAGGTTTAGAACCTAATATTTTCGCTTCCCCGGCGGGCGGCAACCTCACCTTAGCCGCCCGCCGGACCTCAACCTAAGTCCGCAAAAATTTCCTAAACATACCTTGAAATTTCTTCTAGTCCACCACCTTCACGCCCAACTCCTTCGAGTTGCTGTCCTCGACTCACCCAGTCAACCTGTCGCCACCAATTTTCTTCCTTGAAGCTTCCTCTTTTCTCCGCACTCTGTTTCACTCTCATTCTCTCCCGAAGCTTGCCAGTGGATTCCAGAGCTACACTCCTTGATGTCTTAGCTTCGATCCAGAAAACTACAGAGCTCAGCACAAGGATTACAAGTTACTGACCTTAGCTCGACTCGAGCGTGACTCAGCCCGTGTGAAATCGCTCCAGACCAGGTTAGATCTGGCGATTCGCGGCATTACTCAGTCGGCTCAGTGGAAAGCAACTTTCTCTCCAACCAAACAGCGGCAACCTCTCTCTGTTGTCGGTCGTTGTAGTTTGAATCTGAATCTTTGAAATTGTTGGTGAAAGACAACATACGTAGTTGCAGGTGGAAGCAAAGATGCCCAAACAAGCTGGAAATCGAAAAAAGGAAAGAATCGTTCTTGACTCGGTCGGTCAACTCAGTTTTCGCCTTCGTTCGATTCGCCGAGTTCGAGATCCTCTTCGTTCTCTTCTTCCTTGTAGCTTTTATCATCTTCAAGGATCTGACAGCTAGACCGGAATACAATCAGATCCTTGTGAAAAAGCCCGGTGGACCTGATTGGTGGTCTGACTAGGGCTAAGGCAGGCCTCAAATGGAGAATTGTCTCATCTCATCTTATGTCTGTGGGAGAGATCAAAGTGCCTTCAGTGATGAGAAATCCACCGGCTGTTGATCTCTGAACGTAATACTTAACTAGGGCTTCCCCTGGAATCTCATTCAGTGCTCTGCATCTAGTCATTGGTGCCAGCACCACCCTGTGAGAGAGCTTGAACTTTCCCATCTTGAAAGGAGAGAAGAGTTTTGCACAGACCCATTTTACTTTTCTTCTTTTATTATTTTTTCTTTTCATCCATTTACACCAAACACAACACCACACAGCTTCCAATACTATTATAAAATATTATCCCAAAAACATCCACCAGATCCCCTTTCATCATATCCACCACTATTCTTTTCTTTATCACCTATCTTTATATTATTATTATTATTATTATTCTTATTATTATTATTATTATTATTCATAAAAAAAAAAAAAAAATTCCAAACACCATTACTGTTTTGTTACGAATCCGTGTGATAAAGATTTGCACACCAAACCTTACCTTCTTTTATTCATCTCAGGGATCAACCCCGATCAGCATTTTACACCAAAAAAAAAAAATTGAGCCCTCCTCTACAACCCTAACATGAGCTACCTCATGCCCATCCTTTACTCATTTCACACAACTGACCTCACATGACCTAAATTGGGAGCATAAATGAATTACATCTTGAATCACCACACCACTGTAACACTTTGATCCACAATTCCCTCGACCTCCGATTCATGTCCATCATAGCTTGTGCATTACCTTCTAACACAAACAAATTGAACCCCCAATCTCAAGCCAAACCTTAACCCATCCCTTACTACCATTGCCATAATTACCATAAGCATAACACATTAAGGAATAGAAGCAGGCCGCCATGGCAGACATAAACACTCCTTTCTACAGTCACGTACTATTGCGATTCAACACAAACTTAGAGTTTTCCACATCATTAGAGAATCTTGAAGATTCTAGAAAGTTATATGGAAATCCAGAAGACTCTACAACATCTTAGAAGAATTCAAAATATTGGAGAAGCTTAAGGTAATCTAGATGGTTGTAGAAGGTTTTAGAATATTCAAGAGAAATATAGAAAATTTTAGGATAAATTAGAAATACATCTCTTGAGGTTTGATTAAAATACGAATTGCCCCCTCACTGCAACAAAATTGAATTTTTACGACTTGCAATGCATGCCGTAAAAACTCTTTCATGACATGCACACAAATGTCGTTATATGACATGTCATGGAAAGGTAATTGTCATTTACAGCATACATGTCAAGTTGTAAAAAAAAACATTTATGGCATACTTTGTATGCCGTATATAATCTTTTACGACATTTTTTTGCATGTCTTAAATTATTATACTTTTTACAGCATAATTTTGCATACCGTAAAATGTTATTTTTAATATATTTATGGCATACTTTGTATGTCGTATATAATCTTTTATGACATTTTTTTGCATGCTATAAATCATTATACTTTTCACAACATAATTTTGCATGTCGTAAAAGATTATTTAAAATATATTTATGACATACTTTGTATGCCATATATAATCTTTTATGATATTTTTTTGCTTGCCATAAATCACTATACTTTTCATGGCATGATTTTGCATGCCGTAGAAGATTATTTTTAATATATATACATTCATTATCTTGTTTCTGTATCTCCTAGTATATTTTACCTGTTCTATTCAATTCCTTGCATCATTACAAAATCATTTCTTACTCTATACAACATCAAACAATATTACATTTATGGGTCCGACAAGACTCTGTAAACTGTCCCGACATTGATTCCGGTTAGTTTCTACAAGAGTCCAGCAAGACTCCGTAAACTGTCACAACATTGTCTGCTACAACGGTCCGACATGACCCCATAAACTGTCTTCTACATCGGTCTGACACGAGCCAGTGTCTTCTACATCGGTCTGCCATAACCATACAGTCTTCTACAACGGTCTGACACGACCATACAGTGTCTCCTATCCATTTTTTATTTTTCAGATTATTTTCTTGTTTTGTTACTCTCTCCAAACTCAAGTTGGTTAGTTCCTATCCCCCTTGAGTTTGCGGGGGGCTGTTAAAACCTACCATCACCTACTCCACCTACTACACCTACCACTACCACCTACTCCACTACATCTCCTATATAAGGAGCCCCTCACCATTTGTAATATATAACATTCAATCAATCAATAATACAATCAATATCTATACAATTCTCTATTTTTCTTTATACATTAAATTTCTACAGTTTTAGTTTGTTTGTCATTTGCAAACTTGAGAATCTTTGTCCTGTTGATATTGTTAGTGACTGCGATTATCTACTGTTTGATTAATGCAGAAGTTGCCTTTTTACAGAAGATGAGTTTGATTTCTCAAAATGTGGTTCCTAAAGACCAAACTGAGAAGGTTAAGAGGAAGGCTTCTGACCAGCCTTCACTCTTGGAAGTTGACCAAGAGATTGAAGATAGAAAAGGGAACAAGTCAGTTACATACAAAATAAAGAAGAGAAAGAAAGAGCGTAAGGAAGAGGACAAGATGTTGGAAATTGAGGAGGGAAAAAAAGTGAAGAAGTTGGAGAACTTTTGTTTGGTTCTTTGTACTTCCCGGTTGAATTTGGAAAGGAAGATGATGAGGAATTGAGAGAAGATGGGGTTGACAAAGGTTTTGCTTTGTTCTTTACAGATAAGTCCGTAAATAACGTACTTTCTGTTTATGAAAAAGATGCAGAATTCTGGGAGTGTAGTGATGAAGAAGAGGAAGCCAGGCAAAGAAAACCCATATGGGTGGATGATGAAGAAGAAAAGGCCAGCATAAATATAGCTAAAGTCAACAGATTAAGGAAACTGACGAAGGAAGAAGATGAGAGTGTGATCTCTGGTTCCACGTATGTGTCTAAATTAAGGGCTCATCACGTAAAATTGAACCCTGGAATAGAGTGGGCCCAACTTGATTCACGACCCAGGAATTACAATTCTGATGATGAAGATTCCAATATAGAAAATGGGGTAGTTCTTACTCCCAGTTATAATGATGTTGAAGGTGTCGACGACATTCTTAGAACAAATGAGGACCTTGTTATGAAGAACAATGTGAGGATATTGCCTGGACTCCTTGAGTACTCAAGATTAGTAGATGCAAATGTAGATGATCTTTCCAATTCTCCAATAAATTCAATATAGCTCCACAGAAATGCTCAATTGCTCCTTACTACTGGATTAGATAAAAGCTGAGATTTTTTCAGATAGATGGCAAAAGGAACACCAAAATACAAAGCATTTTTCTAGATGATTGTCCCATTCAAAAGGCGTGTTACCTGATGGAACTCAAGCATTGTTGTTAAATCGGGATTCATATCGTGAATCAAAATAGTCTCTTACCTAATCGAATCGAATCGAATCGTGAATCGTAAAGATTTGACCACTTTTTTTAAATTACTTAAAAACATATATCTACACATTTAAATGTTAAATATGTCTGATGAATATGAAATATTTAGACTTAAATCAATGAAAATGTTATTTTGAATGATAATCACGTAGTTTAACAGGTAAGAAGTTTAACAAAAGTTCATATGTAAGATCACCATCTTACCTTTTTTTCTTTTTAGATATTTCTTATCAACCATTCTTAATAAAGATAATAACCAAATAGACAAATTATCAATTTTCAAAATAACAATAATTAACAGCAATATTGATATTTGGACAATAAACATACATACTTTTCTAAGTAACAGCGAGCAAATAATAAGAAATAATTATTTAGAATCTTTTATCTTAAAGCCTAAAGTATTTTAAAAGGTATAATTGACCTCACAAATGTAATATTGAATTATATTCAATTTAATAAAATAGTAATAGATAATTCATAGTGTAACTTCAATCTTAAACATCTTTAGAAGATAAATTATGATTTTTTAAAGGGAAAAAGGTTAAAAATATGTTGGGTCTAACTGAATCTGATTGGATCCTATTAAAAACTCCATGGTCACTGAAATAACAACAAATCCTGTATATATGTTAGTTATTTTGGTATTAAATGCTATTAGAAATTGTATAATGTCATTTTCATTAAAAAGATGGAGAAAAAAAGAATTGAAAATATGTTGGACACAATAATTTCAAAAATTGCATGAATCGTAAAAAGTGAATTGAATCGTGAATCGATTGTGAATCATGCGATTCACTAGAGATTCACTTCCAAAATAGATTCACCCATACCCATAGATTCGTATTGATTTTGTAAAATTTGCAAATTGAATCGTGAATTAAATCGCGAATCATAAGATTTTGATAACAGAGATCTCAAGTAATAGCATCAGGAAGAAGAAAGTTTTTCTATAGTTTTGATCTAGTGAAAGCTACGATAGATAAAATAGGCCCACTAATTCCGAGAAGAGAAGAGCTTGGAAGTTTTTGAGGTTTCACCCGATTCTAATACACTTGCTTTTGTGGGGAATGAAGGGTATATTTTGTTGGTTTCATCCAAAACAAAG
Source organism: Camellia sinensis (assembly GCF_004153795.1). Classification (NCBI taxonomy): domain Eukaryota; kingdom Viridiplantae; phylum Streptophyta; class Magnoliopsida; order Ericales; family Theaceae; genus Camellia; species Camellia sinensis. The sequence goes on along the minus strand of NW_021029289.1, from coordinate 222,007 downwards.
GAACTTATTGGAACATTCAAAATGAATGGGACAGCTCAATCATTAGCGTTTGCTAATGATGGGCAACATTTGCTGAGCTCTGGGGGCGATGGACATGTTTACCACTGGGATTTGAGAACAAGAGCTTGCTTCCACAAGGCTATTGACGAAGTTTGCATACATGGTTTGGCTCTTTGTACTTCTCCAGACGGATCTTTGTTTGCAGCCGGTTCAGACAGTGGGATTGTGAATGTTTACAACAGAGAAGAGTTTTTAAGGGGAAAGAGAAAGCCAATCAAGACCATTGAAAATCTCACAAGTGTGGGTTTTATGAAATTCAACAATGATGCTCAGATTTTGGCCATTAGTTCGAGCATGAAAAAGAACAGTCTAAAGCTAATTCACGTTCCATCATTTACTGTGTTCTCTAACTGGCCTCCACCAAATCGGACACTACATTATCCACGTTGTTTGGATTTTAGTCCCGGTGGTGGTTTCATGGCTATGGGAAATGCTGCTGGAAAAGTGTTATTGTACAAGTTGCATCATTATCATCATGCATAGAGAGCAAATCTAGCTAATATCAGCAATATTCTATTACATGGAGCTCCCAAGTCAACGCAGCGTTCCTCTTTCTCATTGTTGGTGTTTCAAGTGATGTGAGCTTTTAAGGCATTCAGTTGCAGATTGAACACTGCTTCTTTATTTTGTTTTTGTTTTTTATATTTGTCACGAATCACAGTTTGTTTTTCATAATATGTTTTGTAAAACGTTTTACAGTTGAACTTCTAGTATTTTCCTGTAATTTTGCTGGATGATGGTTAATTTATGAACCAACTGTTTGTAGTGAAAGTTTGATTTGGTCATCACTGATTTTGTAGTATTACCTTCTTCTTATAACTTCCTTGGAAGGGCTTAACTATTACCTAACTCTGTGCTTAGGGGTCCTGAGGCCTCTGCGGCCTCGTTTGGGAACAGGCTAATTTAGTAACTTTTTGGCTAATTGGCTAAAAGGTAGGTAAAAAAAACTTGTATGTTTGGGATGACTTTTTGACTAATTACGAAAAGCTGTGCAAAAAGTAGAGAGAGTTACAAATCATATATTATTGATTGATGCTTTGATGTATTACAAGATTGATAAATTACAATTCCTATACAATCTATATATAGAAGAAAATGTGGTAGTAGGTGTAGTGGAGGTGATAGTGGGTTAGGTGAAGTGGAGTGTGTGGTGAAGTGGAGATAGGTGAAGTGGAGTGTGTAGTGGAGTAGGTGAAGGTAAAGATGGGAAATTCTAACAAGCACACAATTTAAATTGGTTAGCAAGAGGCGCGCAATGCGCGTGGCTGGCCCTGGCTATTTAAAACAAGGTTGAGGCGAAGGCTGTGCATACGAGTCTGAAACCTCTGAACGCTCGGAGAGCTTGTCTCTGCAAATCTTGAAACACCCGGAAACCAACCCTTCTCTGAAACACAAATCAAACAACCATGGATAGTCCCTTCGCACAAGGGCTTTCGGCTACCTTGTGGCTTGAAAAAATCCAAAGAATCGTCACAGTTCTCTCACAGAAACACCAATTTCATTCACATAATACCCTAACAATGGTATGGGTTCTTCTTGGTAGGTCCTTCAGTCTCTCTAAAATTAACAAAACCATTGGTTTTCATAATCCTATTTGGGTTGGGCATAAGGTATTGAATGCTCCAGATGCAAAGAGATTGCACATCCTCTCAGCGAAACCATCGGGAAAGGGGCCTAATTGGTACAACCAAGGGTTCTCCTCCTTTAGGATTTGGACAGGCCCAATATATGTGCCCACTCAATTTTTAGACTTCCATGCACAACCTCCTAGTGGGTAAATTCTAACAAATACATGCGAACTAATTTCCAGCCCATTTTGGATATCACAATCCTCAAAAACCGCCTCAGCATCTCCTATGCTCTCATCTGTGCTCCCCTCTGTGGGCTCCTTCTTAGAGTGAAGACTCAATCTCAATCACCTCCACTGGATCTTCCATAGGCAGAGAGAGAGGCTGTAACACTGTTGTGCTGAGAGAGAAACTCTGTAATACGCTGTAACACTCTGTTGCCCAGAAAAATGGCCTCGTCCTCGTCTTCCCGTGGACTGCTCACCCTCTTTCCCGACCTCAACGAGTCAACGAGAGAGAGAACTGGTGCGGTGGCACTGGAACCTCAACCAAGCACCGCTGGGTATACTCCGTTGAACTTTCCGATGCGGTCTGTGGAGCAAAGAATGGCAGTGCTGTCGGATGTGGAGGCCAATCAGTATACTTTGAAGGTATGTGTGGAAAGCATGACGGCGGTCACAAACCTGTCGAACCGGCTGCAGAGTAGGACAAATGAGGTGCAGCAGTTAAACTCCCAACTGGCTCTGCTCCAACGCATGTATAAGGATGCGCGAGCAGAGATAAGTGTGCTGAAGGCGGAAAATAAGGAACTGAAGCGGAAGGCCACCGTGATGTTCCGATTTGGAGGGCCACCATATGTTGCAGTGGAGGAGCAGGGGGGAATGAACGTGCTCGGCGGCGTGGGAAACACGGAGGCAACACCGTCAAGGGCCGCTCAGGACGAGGGCAAAAAGAAGAGACCGGCGGAATAGGCGAAGAAGTGAGATCGGTTGGTGGCCGGCTGCAGAAAAGAAAACAAAGCTGCTGTTGTTGTTGCTTTTTTTTTTTTTAATTTATTTTTTTTTGTGTGTATGTAAAATTGTGATCGGGGTTGATCCCTGAGATGAAGAAAATATGGTTTGCCGTGCAAAACTATATGGTATGAATGGAATTGGAAAAAGATGAAAAATAATGTGAAAGAAAAAGAAAGAAAAAATAAAAGTGGGGTGCAAAAGGTGTTGGGGGCGGTGGTGTAATGTGATGAGGATAAAAGAAAATAAAAATCATGAATAGACATGCCAGGTGAGGTGAAGAATAAAAAAAAAGGAAAAGGCTGAAATATTTAAAAAAAAGATGGTGGGTTTGAAAGTGGAAATATGAGAGAGAGAGAGTCAGGTCGGCAGCCTTTTTCTCATCTTTATAGAGGTGGAGTGCTGGCACATAGGGAATATTTAATTCGCTTAATTTGCTTCCAAGCTCCTCCTGAGCAATATCAATCTTATATATGGTGACATGAGGGGTCGAGTGTGCCAACCCAGCAAGAGACAATTCCCAAATCGCACCTCTGCAATTCGTACTATGTCTCGCTACGACGAGAGCTTCGAGCTCAAGGAGCTTCAGAGGCTCGAAGGCCACACCGACAGGGTTGGGGGTCTCTCCTGGAACCCTACCATCGGCGTCGATGGAGTTCCGGTGGTGCTCGCTTCTTGCAGCGGCGACAAGACAGGCCGAATCTGGCAGCAGAGTTCCCCCTCTGGTTCCTTCGAATGCAAGGTAGTTTTAGAAGAGACACCCACTGTCCCATCCCCATCTGCAAACAGAGCCAACAACATGCTCGCCTGCCTGAACGCGTTGGACCCCAGGTGAGCCGGATCAAACCCCGCCGAACTCATCTGATTCCTCCATTGACTCAGCGACTCGTGTCTCTCCTCTCTCTCTCTTAAATCCATCTTACCTCTTTGTAGAAAGAAGGAATAGGATGCTTTCTTCAATGGATGCTGTTCTATCTTGATGAATCGAATAAACCAGTGGTTTACAGTCCTGGTGTCTGTAATCTTGTTCGGTATATTTGACTGGGTTTTGCATGCAACAAAAAACAAAAAAAAAGTTGAAGTATGTGTATCTTTGTTTTCAATCAAACTGCCGAGAGAGAGAAGATTTGGGCAATGATGGAAAGGTATGTGTAGAAAATAAACGGAATAGGTTGAGGTCCGGCGGGCGGCTAAGGTAAGGTTGCCGCCCGCCGGGGAAGTGAAAATATTAGGTTCTAAACCTGCTCTGATACCATGAAGAAATTTAATGTATAAAGAGAAATAGAGAAATTGTATTATTGATTGATGTATTACAAGATTGATTAATTACAATTCCTATACAATCTATATATAGAAGAAAATGTGGTAGTAGGTGTAGTGGAGGTGATAGTGGGTTAGGTGAAGTGGAGTGTGTGGTGAAGTGGAGGTAGGTGAAGTGGAGTGTGTAGTGGAGTAGGTGAAGGTAAAGATGAGAAATTCTAACAGCCCCCCGCAAACTCAAGGAGGAGAGAAACTAACCAACTTGAGTTTGGAGAGAGTAACAAAACAAGAAAATACATAAAAATAAAAAAGGATAGGAGACACTGTATGGTCGTGTCAGACCGTTGGTGAAGACACTGTATGGGGTGTCATAACGGTGTAGAGGGCACTGTATGGTGGTGTCAGACCGAGGTAGAAGACAGTTTATGGGGTCATGTCGGACCGTTGTAGATGAGGTGGTATAGCTCTTTGGACGCTCGAGCGTGAGTCTGTGAGTGATGCTCGAGCGGAGGTTTCCACGCTCGAGTGGGGCGACGAGTATATCACTTCGAGTTTTAGCTTTTTGGATCACTTTTTCATCCCTCTTTCTCTCTCTTACTTTCCCAAACACAGATTTGAGAGCCTCTCTCTCTCTCTAGGTTTTGACTTCTCTCTTCAATATCACCTAGATCTATTGATCTTCTACCTTGAGTCCTTTGCAAATAGTGTGTAGTTGGTTTTGCTCTTCCTTTTGATCCGAGAATTTCTTGATTTGGAGCACTTTGGATTTCTTCATCTCCTACCTTTGGGCTTCGAATTTGAGGTAGGGATTCCTACTCATTCTTATGTGCTTTAACATAGATATTGAGTTATTTGTATAGATATTTGATTTGTTTGGTATTGTAGAATACAGGCTGGTATGCATTGTTTGAAGTAAAAATTTCGATTTAATTTGTTGAGAATGTAGAGTACTTGCTGATGTGCTTTATTTGGTGTTTAGTATTTTATTTTTATTTTTATTATAGAACGTTAACAAGTGTACAATAGCTTTGATTTGTGTATTTTGTTCAGTGTTTATAATTTTTTCTTTTGACTTGCTCTTATATTTTGATTTGAAATATTGGTGAATATTATAAATTTTATATATTTGTTTCTTAATTTGCATTAAGACTAGGGGGAAGTTGTTATTTTATTTGAGTTCTGTAGAGCGTGTGATACAAGTAAAATTGTTACAAATTCTTTAAGAAGAATAATATTTCTTTATATTTTGTCAATATCTTTATCAAAAAATACTACAGACTCCACAAATTTCAACATAATACATATATATTATTATAATTACATTTTGATCCCAACATTTTTATACTGTGCACGGGCATACACTACTTTATTTTTTTTCTTTAAAGTTCAGTAAAATGAAATTTAAAAAAAAAATTACGCTAAAAGCACGGTTCATAAAAAAAATTGGCAAAAAACCGTAGTTCTAAAGAGTGAGATGAAATTTTTTTTTCATAAAACGTGGGTTTTGATGAACTCGTGGTTAAAGACAAAAGGAAAGAAAAAAAAATTAATATGAGAACGGTTTTAGTAAAAGAATTTTAACCAAAAAAATTATTCTGAAATATATTATCACCAAAACAATGACAACATAAATAAAAGAACGAAAAATTTTTCTTTAAAGTTCAGTAAAATTGAAATTAAAAAAAAAAATTACGCTAAAAGCACGGTTCATAAAAAAATTTGACAAAAAACCGTGGTTCTAAAGAGAGATGAAATTTTTTTTTCATAAAACATGGGTTTTGATGAACTCGTGGTTAAAGATAAAAGAAAAGAAAAAAAAATTAATATGAGAACGGTTTTAGTAAAAGAATTTTAACCAAAAAAATTATTCTGAAATATATTATCACCAAGACAATGACAACATAAACAAAAGAACGAAAATTTTTTCTTTAAAGTTCAGTAAAATTGAAATTAAAAAAAAAAATTACGCTAAAAGCACGGTTCATAAAAAAAATTTGGCAAAAAACCGTGATTCTAAAGAGTGAGATGAAATTTTTTTTTCATAAAACGTGCGTTTTGATGAACTCGTGGTTACAAAGAGCGAGTTCATTAGAAATTTTTTTTTGCTAAACTCGTGCTTTCAAACAGCGAGTTTCTGATAAAATCGTGTTTTCAAAGAGCGATTTCAGCAGAAATTTTTTTTGCTAAACTCATGCTTACAAACAGCGATTTCGGATAAACTCGTGCTTGTGAATAGCGAGTTCAAAGGAAAGAAATTTAATCAAACTCGCGTTTTCTAACAGCGAGTTCTTAATTAAACTCGCTTTTCCTAACAGCAAGTTTAAACTTTTACTGGTTTCAGGCGACGGGGGTGGAAAAGTCTTGAACTCGCGATTGTGAACCGCGAGTTAGCTCATTTTGGGAATTCTTTCAAAACTAGGCTTAGTTTGGGAATTCCCTTCTTATTTTGGCTTATTTAGGGAAATGCCCCTAAAGTTTGGGGAATCCCCAATTTGAGAGGGAATTTCAAATTAAAGATAAAATTTTGTGAACAAATTTACTCCTAATTTTTGTTTAGAGATATGAAAAATAGATTAGGCTGGTTAAATTAATATTTTTTTATTTTGTTTATTGTTTACACTTTTTACTTTATTGTAGTTTTATTTTATGACGCAGTTTGTGGGGAAAAAAATACAAAATTTAGATATATTTATAAAGTATAAATTAAAAATAATTTAAAATTACACCAAATATATAAAATATATATATATATTATTTTTGTGTATATATATCCCAAATCTCATGAAGTTTTAATAAAAATGTTACACACAAAGTCACTTAAGAGTCTAGGTTCAAAGAAGCAACATAATTTATGAATCTATAAACTTTTCAAAAAGATTCAGACACGTAGTCATGACATCAAACCTTAAAAGAGAATAATAAAACCAGCAAATAAAAAGCCACAAAATCAAAAAAATAAAAATAAAATTACATTCAGTGAGACAAAAATAAACCAAGAAGAATTTAATTTTATTGAATCCACTGTATCAAGCCATACGTGCATTTTAAGTCAATTGAAGAACTCAATTTTATTGTAAACCAACAAGAGCATGAAGTGAAGAATTTCTCAAAAAACATGAACAGAAATAGAATTAATTGATAAATATTTCTCAACAAATAGTCTAGTCCTACGGGGATATATTTGGTCATCACAAACAAAAGAAAACTAGCCTAACACCATTACAGACTTAACAATGACATTGATTGCCGATACATTAGTCACTTGTAATTTTATAAGGGCAAAGCTAACTTGATATAAAATCAAGGACAAGATGATCTCCAAAAAAAGAGTAATACCAAAAGCTTTCATTTAAATCATCATAGTTCCTCCACAAGAAATGCTTTGATATCCTTGTCTACTCCTATCAATTTCCTTTTAGAACAAACTCAAATATTATTTAACACGAGTTTATAAAATTATAAAATCTAAACGTCAAAGAGAACCGAAAATGACTAAAACAAATCACCTAATAAACATCTCATATAGAAACATAATACTACAAAAACCAATACAAGATAAAATATGAAACTGACACTACAAAATCCCATAAATAATATAAGATATAATTGACATAACAAAAACATAATTGTAATATTATTCAATTATACAGGCATACAACAATCAAACTTACGTGATAGGACTATAGAAATAACTAACCTTTAGGCCATTGCCATTAGGAAGAATAACATGATCCATTGCATTAAATAACTTAGGGCTACAAACAATAACAAAAACGTAAAAATTAGAACTTAAAAAATGGACAATCATATAAATAGATCTACAAATATCTATAGAGAGAACAACAGATTAGGTATAGGTTTGAATTTATAGAGTTGGAAACAATAGCACCAAAATACAATTTTTTTTATTAAAAAAAATAAGATCAGATGGTAACTATTGTAGAAAACATAAACATAGCTAGGGTTTAGAAATCGGGAAATGGAGAGGAAGTTAGAGAGAGAAATTGAATTAAACGGTGCTGGGTAGAGATCAAGACAAGGGCTGGTGTAGAAATTGGTGGAAGCAATTATGGATTCCAGGGAAATTTCGAAACAAAGCGATACAGTGGTAGTGTGTGGGTGTAGATAGAACGGTACGAAGACATCGCCGGAGTTAGAGAGAGAGAGAGAGAGAGAGAGAGAGAGAGACTGGAGAAAATGGTAACTGGTGAGGGTAAAAGATACCGTCGGAGAGCACGAGTGTCACACCCCAAAAATATAGTACAAATAATCCATTTCATAAGGTCTATGAACATAATAGAAATGATATACTTTCATTCATCGGAGTTTATATTACAAAAGGTGTTTCATGTATTATACATTCATAAATATTCATTATGAATTTACAACATGTAACACAAGTTAATAACAACAAGATAAATGCCCTACGGGCTTACATCTTTCCAAGATAATACTTGGTTAAAACAAAAGACAGTCATAAACTCTATACATTTAAAGCCATTGCCTTGAATAAACATTTAAACACAAAAAAAAAAAAAACAAAACAAAAACAAATAGAGCCTTCAGCTCCTAAGTCCTCCAAAGCTATGTCCTTAGAGGAAGCATATCACCAGTATCTAAAAATGGTTTCCCAAGTAGGGTGAGCCAAAGCCCAGTAGAGATATACTAACACGATATATGAAGTTTAACTAAGATATAAGTGTTAGATAAACGTTCAATATTAGCGACCAACTTACATTCTTTCCAAGACCATTCAATACTGATATACCCATCAATCCATTTCCATTTATTCATATCAAGTTAATTCATTTCATTTCAAGTCAATTCACGAGTCAAGTTATTGTTATCTAAACAATCCAAATGAGACTACAACTCAGTGATTCACAATTCAATACAACTATTATTTAAACATTTCAATTTTGCCATTTTACAGATTCTCGTCGGAGGGAATCGGCACCCATATATATATAAGATTTTGGGACTTTCACCCTGGACACTCTGGCCAACTTAATTTTAAATGGAGTCCATCCCCTATCTCTTTCCAAAAAATGGAGTATATTCTCTATCTCCTCCCAAACAATGATACATATACAATGTATTTAAAAATATCGTCATATACAATGACTATCCACAACACATATTCAATGTTTCAATCGTATCGTCATATCCAATGACATAATTTAAATGGTTAGTTTCAAATCACCTAATCCTCATGCAATTGCTACAACAATCATAGCTATCCTCCACCGATAGTCAAAAAATAGATATTTCTAAACAGATATACAATCTATATAAATTTATCAAATTTCCATAGGTGAGTGATTAATCAAATCCAATTACACCATCCATTCACACATCTTCCCAATTTCATATTTCCCATATCAATTTCATTATTTAAATAAAATAATTATTTAATACAAATTAGGGCAATTTTTTCCCTTTTCCAAATATCAACCCCAAGACCAAATTTCACCATTTTAACCTAATGTAACCTCATATTCAATACCCCCCTATTCATTTATGGAACCCAGCATAGAAAACCCCTCTTTTTAATTTGAGCCCAAACCCTAGTTTATCCAAATCACTTCAAAATCTTATCATTTATACACAACAACAAATATCTAGGTTAAAAACCATATTAAGGTGTAGAATATCCCTATCTTAAGAGTAGAAGCCCAAAGGAGAAAAGGAAGAACTTCAAGAATGCCCAAACTCCACTTTGTTCGGATCAAAAGGAAGCCCACAAGATGCTCTATCTTTTTTATCAAAGAAACTAGGGTCGAGGAATCCCTAAATCTAGGTGTATTTATATATATATATATAGAGAGAGAGAGAGAGAGAGAGTATTTTAGAGAGAGAGGGTGTCGGTTTAGGGTTTTGAGTGAAAAGAAGATCAAAGAGTGATGTAAAACTGCTCTGTTGTGAACTGACATACGCGAGGCTCGCTCGAGTGACCAGACACAATAAGTGACCTCGCTAGAGTGCAATAAATGTTACTCGAGCGCAGAATACACACCTTCAGAAGTTTTACAGACACACACTGTCACTCGAATGCAAGAAGCCTTGGTCGAGCGAAGAACTTTACCTTCCCAGAAATTCTGCAAGTCTGGGGAAAAATGCTGGGAGCTCTTAAAGCTCACTCGAGCGAAGAGGCAAATTTCTAGACAACAACCATTTAAATAACTAGCAACCAACTTGTTTCAAACATACCCAAAACACTATAACACTCACATTCAAAGATAAATGAGGGAAAACAAGACATGGATAACAATGTTAAACCATGAAACCCGAGTTCGAAATGTAATAAAGGTCGGGTCAAAATTGGAATCGCCATAATGAGGACGGAGCCAAAATGGAGAGAGATGAAGAGTTTGAGTCGAGATGGCGAGCAAAACTAAAAGAGAGAGAGAGTGAGTGACCGAATTTCTAAGATCAAAACAAATTTTACAATCAGACTTGAATTACAAAATATAATTCACTACCACAAAATAGATTTTATAAACAAATTGACAATCTATGATCAAAATAGAACTCCCTGTCACCAAAAAAAATTCCTTCAATGCCTTATTGATCTAGGATAATTGTTGAAGACATCCACAGGATTCACTGCCACCATTGCCTTGTTGAACTCAATAAACAATTAGACAAAAGAGTTTTTCTTTTTTAAAAAAATAAAAAATAAAACAACATACACACTTACAAATTTGTTTATTTGTTTAATAAACGCAAGAAACATGTTGCCACATTACACCTTTGCTCATAACCCTTGCAATTTACACATTCAATTTAAAAATGGGGTAAGTTAAATATGCACGGTTAATACTTCCATCTTAATATGTTTTAAATATTCAAAAATAAAACCCAACAAAGTATAAGAAATTATAAAAACATAAATCAAACAATTTCATAGAAGTCACCCATTTCATAGAAAAAGATCTATCTCATTTCATAGTATCCTATTTTGCATAAATCAAACAATTTCAACCCATTTCATTTTCAGATAAATGAAATCAAAATCATAAAGAAACACAAATAATTCTACCCAACTTCTTTGCACTCCTCTTTTACTTATCCATAAGAAACCCAAGATTTTTTTTTTAATCAACACTACATAAACAAACCTGCTACAAAGAGGTTACAAAGTTAATGATCGAAACGCATAAAAGTAAAAGTAAATGAATACCAAAATCTAAGTGGTTCACAACTTCTATACAACTACTCTTAGTTATCTACAAAGAAATTTTTTTAAAAAATAATCAACACTTCATATTATCCAAAAAGTAGTATATACAACTACTTACAACAATTGCAAAAGCAAAAATCATCAAACGCTAATAAAAAGTTCAATTTTAGGTTCCAACCACATCATATCTCAGCTCTTAGACACGATTTCAGGTTTTAAAGTTCAATTTTTAGGTTCTGAACAATTGATGGGCTGTTTGAGTATTGTTTTGTGCATCCCATGATCATATTTGAGGCTGCTGTTTCAATGTGTGGATGTGTTTTAGTTTGTTTGTCATTTGCAAACTTGAGAATCTTTGTCCTGTTGATATTTGTTAGTGACTGCGATTATCTACTGTTGGATTAATGCAGAAGTTGCCTTTTTGCAGAAGATGAGTTTGATTTCTCAAAATGTGGTTCCTAAAGACCAAACTGAGAAGGTTAAGAGGAAGGCTTCTGACCAGCCTTCACTCTTGGAAGCTGACCAAGAGATTGAAGATAGAAAAGAGAACAAGTCAGTTGCATACAAAATAAAGAAGAGAAAGGAAGAGCGCAAGGAAGAGGACAAGATGTTGGAAATTGAGGAGGGGAAAAAAATGAAGAAGTTGGAGAACTTTTTGTTTGGTTCTTTGTACTCCCCGATTAAATTTGGAAAGGAAGATGATGAGGAATTGAGAGAAGATGGGGTTGACAAAGGTTCTGCTTTGTTCTTTACAGATAAGTCTGCAAATAGCGTACTTTCTATTTATGAAGAGGATGCAGAATTCCAAGAGAGTAGTGATGATGAAGAGGAAGCCAGGCAAAGAAAACCCGTATGGGTGGATGATGAAGAAGAAAAGGCCAGTATAAATATAGCCAAAGTCAACAGATTGAGGAAACTGACGAAGGAAGAGGATGAGAGTGTGATCTCTGGTTCCGCGTATGTGTCTAGATTAAGGGCTCATCACGTAAAATTGAACCCCGGAACATAGTGGGCCCAACTTGATTCATGACCCAGGAATTACAGTTCTGATGATGAAGATTCCAATATAGAAAATGGGGCAGTTCTTGCTCGCAGTTATAATGATGTTGAAGGTGTCGACGCCATTCTCAGAACAAATGAGGACCTTGTTGTGAAGAGCAGCGTGAAGCTATTGCCTGGACTCCTTGAGTACTCAAGATTAGTAGATGCAAATGCGGATGATCTTTCCAATTCTCCAATAAATTCAGTTCAGTTCCACAGAAACACTCAGTTGCTCCTTACTGCTGGATTAGATAAGAAGCTGAGATTTTTTTCAGATAGATGGCAACAGGAACACCAAAATACAAAGCATTTTTCTAGATGATTGTCCCATTCAAAAGGCGTGTTTCTTACATGATGGATCTCAAGTAATAGCATCAGAAAGAAGAAAGTTTTTCTATAGCTTTGATCCAGTGAAAGCTACGGTAGATAAAATAGGCCCACTAATTGGCCAAGAAGAGAAGAGCTTGGAAGTTTTTGTGGTTTCATCCGATGCTAATACTCTTGCTTTTGTGGGGAATGAAGGGTATATTTTGTTAGTTTCATCCAAAACAAAGGAACTTATTGGAACATTCAAAATGAATGGGACAGCTCGATCATTAGCGTTTGCTAATGATGGGCATCATTTGCTGAGCTCTGGGGGTGATGGACATGTCTACCACTGGGATTTAAGAACAAGGGCTTGCTTCCACAAGGCTATTGATGAAGGTTGCATACATGGTTCAGCTCTTTGTACTTCTCCAGACAGATCTTTGTTTGAAGCCGGTTCAGGCAGTGGGATTGTGAATGTTTACAACAGAGAAGAGTTTTTAGGGGGAAAGAGAAAGCCAATCAAGACCATTGAAAATCTCACCACAAGTGTGGGTTTTATGAAATTCAACAATGATGCTCAGATTTTGGCCATCAGCTCTAGCATGAAGAAGAACAGTCTAAAGCTAATTCACGTTCCATCATTTACTGTGTTCTCTAACTGGCCTCCACCAAATCGAACACTACATTATCCGCGTTGTTTGGATTTTAGTCCCGGTGGTGGTTTCATGGCTATGGGAAATGCTGCTGGAAAAGTGTTATTGTACAAGTTGCATCATTATCATCATGCATAGAGAGCAAATCTAGCTAATATCAGCAATATTCTATTACATGGAGCTCCCAACCCAATGCAGCGTTCCTCTTTCTCATTGTTGGTGTTTCAAGTGATGTGAGCTTTTAAGGCATTCAGTTGCAGATTGAACACTGCTTCTTTATTTTGTTTTTGTTTTTTATAATTGTCATGAATCACAGTTTGTTTTTCATAATATGTTTTGTAAAACGTTTTACAGTTGAACTTCTAGTATTTTACTGTAATTTTGCTGGATGATGGTTAATTTATGAACCAACTGTTTGTAGTGAAAGTTTGATTTGGTCATCAGTGATTTTGTAGTATTACCTTCTTCTTATAACTTTCTTGGAAGGGCTTAACTATTACCGAACTCTGTGCTAAGGGGTCCTGAGGCCTCTGCCATTCAATTTCATTGACTGTTGTTGTACCGAAACTATCTAATTACACAAATAACACAAGGAAAATAAATGTCCCAACATAAGACCTTTGTTCTTCTTTCTTCTTTCTTTTTTTGGTAGGTAAAAAGGACCAGGCTGGTGTGGTATCATTTCTTTCTTTTCTGTTTTTTATTTATTTATTATAATTTGTTATTTTTAAAAACAAAAATTCAAAAGCACTCCATTTTGTATACTTCTGTAGCTGAGATCTCAGTTGCCCTCTACCTCTAGGTTCCAGTCGTCCTTTTCATATGGTTAGCAGCACCATAAGCAAAATATTCTGGCAACATACCAATGTTTAGTGCAACATACCAATGTTTCAAAATCATCACTAGAAGTTACAGTTTCATATATTTACAATGGAACTCATTTCGGTTTCCTAGCACAGCTTCAATTCGAATCTAAATCCTCAATTTGAGCAAGAAATAAATATATCATTTGTATTAAATAGACCACAAAAAAAAAAAAACAACTTCATCGTGAAAGCATCGCTCTGTAGGCATTGCAATAACTTATCTGTGGCTAATATGCATTCTGCTAGTGTACAATATTGGATTTGGACCATCACTGATCAAAGGTGGGGGAGGAGAAGGGTAACGAACTGTGTACTATATATCATTGGCTTTTGTCTTTTGAAGGAAAGTGCAAAAATCACACTACGTTACCAAGCAACTACTACTCAAAACTTTATCCATTACTGAGGATCGATCATCCATAGCCTCAACATCCTATGCTCTTCACAGTCCTTCCTCACCGCTGTGACTCGGGGTTGTTTGGGATAATCTAAATAAGTGTACTTTTTGACTTTTTATGAAATATGGGTTGGGTTTGGTTTGGGTTGGGTTTGGGTTGGGTTTGAAGTGATGTGTTAGAGAGGTGATGTGATTTAATAAGATGATGTGACTTAAATAGAATAGTGACTTTTTGACTTTTTGTCTTTTTCAAGACATGCCAAACTTAGCCTCAACATCCAGGTTTCTGTATTCCATTAGTGGGATTCCACCTTCAATTTCCAAAGGCAACCTACCTGCCAAACATTAAGGGAATCATATGAAGTTTTTATAATGGGCAACAGAGCAAAAAATTTAAAACTTTAATTAACATTATTTTTACCCCATCATACGGAAATTCTATTATTTAAGCAAGATAGAGAAACTGCTCTTTATGAATCCATCAGTCAGACAAGAACAAATCAAGAAACAAGAGGTAGATGAACCAGAAATGATGAAGATCATGGAAAGAAAAAAGAGGACAATTTTATGTCATCATATTAGGTTCAAGTACTTGGGGGTATTATGATAAATCAGTAATTTCAATAATTACTACACATGAGTAGTAGTCATAGTCCATGGGTTATATTTGAATTTTATTTGGAGCTTGTTGTTCTAACCCAAAATAAAGACAAAAGGAAAGAAAAAAAAATTAATATCAGAACGGTTTTAGTAAAAGAATTTTAACTAAAAAAATTATTCTGAAATATATTATCACCAAAACAATGACAACATAAACAAAAGAATGAAAAATTTTTCTTTAAAGTTCAGTAAAATTGAAATTAAAAAAAAAAAATTACGCTAAAAGCACGGTTCATAAAAAAATTTGGCAAAAAACCGTGGGTTCTAAAGAGTGAGATGAAATTTTTTTTCATAAAACGTGGGTTTTGATGAACTCGTGGTTAAAGACAAAAGGAAAGAAAAAAAAATTAATATGAGAACGGTTTTAGTAAAAGAATTTTAACCAAAAAAATTATTCTGAAATATATTATCACCAAAACAATGACAACATAAACAAAAGAACGAAAATTTTTTCTTTAAAGTTCAGTAAAATTGAAATTAAAAAAAAAATGTTAAAAATAACACAAACTATATTATTAGATGTTTTTATTCAATGTATATAATTTAAAAATATATATATAATCAAAATACAATAGTGTAAATATATGTGACCATATAACTTTCTAGGATCATCATACATCATGTTTTTACCACACTTTACACAACTAAGAAATTGTTGACAACTTTTGAATTTTGGGATGTTCAAAGATACAAGTCTTAATAGTTTTACAATTAAAATTTCGAATGCAACTTTCTTACTATGTGAAGTTATTGAGAAAATTTATTTGCAACTTGAAAAAAAAAAAAAATTCTTTTTGTTTTATTGGCACTAGAGTGTCCGGATCAAAACCCGATTAATTCCCAAGGGTGCATAGGCCCTTGGCAAGAAGTTTCCCGCAAGTGAAGCCGAGCTAAGAACAAGTAACTCAATTGCATCCTTCTTAAATTGGTTGTTCAATTATTACCAATATCTTAAGCTTTTTAAGGTCTGGCAAAGAAGAAGAAAAAAAAAAAGAAAGATAACTGAAATAGAGAAATAAGAAAAGGAAAAACTAAAACAGAAGTAGTTTGAAATAGATATTGAGAAGAGGAAGAAGAAATCAAAAACGAAGGATAGAGTTGAAACAAAACCAAAATATATATATGATGAAAAATCGGAACAAAAGAGAATAAGAAGAGCAGAAGAAGAAAAGGAATTGAAACAAGGAAAAGAACAAGAGAGAGAAACACATTTGAAGTTGGAGAGTAAAGATTGAAACTTGAAAATATGACTGAGTTGAAGATCCAAGTTGTTGCAAGATGCTTCCCCAGTCTTTTTTTCCCTAAAAGTTTGTACTAAATTCATTTTCTCCACATGGGTAACTATGGGTTTTGGGCTACAACTATGACATGATACAAAATTTCGTAAAGGCCCATTATTGATAGAAACATAATGAGTAGCAGAGTACAAACATTTCTTTCCTTCCACAAGATCGAGTGGGTTGGAACAACGTTGTATGTACGCTGCTCATGCGAAGTTCTTTTTGCCTATAGCCTTTAACAGAGTTTTTAAGAGTAAATAAAGGCATAATGGTAGTATCGAGTTTTTTTTTAGGGGGGAGGGCGGTATAGCTGAAGTGGAGGTTTAATGAAATGTTCACGAGATACTTATAATAATGGGCCATTTATTTATTTGAGTAGATTATGTTATCTGCTTTTTCTATAACACGGCAAAGTAAAAAAGTATCAAACCAAATGTTACCTAAAAATAGAAGGTAAAATAATCTCAAATTTTTATTATAAAAAATCATAGGAGGGAGGGTATTAAATTTCTCAAAAAAATCTCGAGGGAGCTAACCTATATAGTTCAATTTTTTTTTAACTCATACTACTATATTTCAGGAGATTTTTCAAAATTTTGGGGTGGCAGTAGCATTGTCAGTCCCCCATCCACCAAGAAAAGGGAAGAAAGTAAGATTTGTTAGCAGCTGATACTAAAATTCCAAACTACTTGCAGTAAAAAATCATGACACTGTGAAACAATGTTTTTAACTGATTTTACAGAACATGGGTGAACATTCAATTATATGTGCCAAAAATACTTCTGTAACATTCAGGGTCATACAGACACCATAGTTTTTTTTGTTCTTTATTTTGTTCTTTTTTATTGAGATACTTATAATAATGGGCCATTTATTTATTTGAGTAGATTATGTTATCTGCTTTTTCTATAACACGGCAAAGTAAAAAAGTATCAAACCAAATGTTACCTAAAAATAGAAGGTAAAATAATCTCAAATTTTTATTATAAAAAATCATAGGGGGGAGGGTATTAAATTTCTCAAAAAAATCTCAAGGGAGCTAACCTATATAGTTCAAATTTTTTTTTAACTCATACTACTATATTTCAGGAGATTTTTCAAAATTTTGGGGTGGCAGTAGCATTGTCAGTCCCCCATCCACCAAGAAAAGGGAAGAAAGTAAGATTTGTTAGCAGCTGATACTAAAATTCCAAACTACTTGCAGTAAAAAATCATGACACTGTGAAACAATGTTTTTAACTGATTTTACAGAACATGGGTGAACATTCAATTATATGTGCCAAAAATCCTTCTGTAACATTCAGGGTCATACAGACACCATAGTTTTTTTTGTTCTTTATTTTGTTCTTTTTTATTGTGATACAAACAAAACAGTTAGATATCGTAACTTCTTATTAGATGTCTTACTTCTGTTTAAGGGAAATAAACAGATAAGGAAAACAGCAACAAACAAAACAAAAAATAACAAGGAAAGTTGATACAACACCTTAAACAATCGCTGTGAAGGGCATAAGTAGTAGTTATGCAATTGTTCTTACCTAAAAATGAAATGTGGTACAATGCTAAACCCCTTCTGCAGCTTTAACCCCAGAGTCCATCTTCCCCTGAAACAATTTAACATGGGATAATAAGTCAATTAATACAATTTGTGAACATGAAAAAACTGGGTAAAAAATATCTAAAAATCACATAAACTGCGAGTATTAACAAAGAATCTAGTCTTTGATACAATATTAGATTGTCATTACCTAATGTTTACCAATATAGTACATTAACAAGTTATATTGCTAGTATTAATTAAAAATCTAGTATTCATCTTTTTCTTCTTTGGGTTGGGTAGGCAGAATAACTTCAAAAATTAAAGGAATATATTTATATAAATATCTCATAATTGACAAGGTTCTAAGTAGACAAAACCTCTGGTGGAGGGCCGTTTCGAATCTTCCTTGTAGGAGTCCTCATAGTGACAAACTCCTCAGCTGATGTAGGATGAATACCCACTGTGGCATCCAATTCAGCCTTTGTCAAGCCAGCTTTCACGGCAACTGTAAATCCCTGAAATTCAATTGAACAAGATTCTATCAATTGTAAATATTGTAACAATTTCAGAAAAGCACTGAACTTAGGGGTGGGAAAACCTACACAATTTCTGGTGAATCCTCTCCACACATGTGCAACCCAAGGACTTTGTTTGTCTTTGCACATACTATAAGTTTCATGAAAACCCGGTCTGGAAGTCCAGAAAGTGTAGCCTTTAAGGGCCTGAAGTTTGCTGTGAAGATATCAACATCACCATATTCATTTACAGCCTGCAAAAATCCTTAAATAATAAACACAACAAGACAATTGAAGATGTTGCAGATATAGTTCACAATTTGCAACACCTGTTCTTCGGTAAGGCCGACTTGTCCAATAAGTGGCTGGGAAAACACAGCAGACGGAATAGCCCTACTCAAAAGCAGATAATCTGGTCAGAAAACTATTGGTCATGAACTTAAATCACCATTACTGAATAAATATTCAACTAAACTTTCTCCTTAGAAACTAGAACGCGATATAAAGCACAATCCAAGGGTTATCAAATAGCCTCCTAGATTCCCACATACAGATCAAACTAGGAAACGAATGTAGAAAACAGTCTAATGGTCATTAAATGGTCTCCTAAACTCCCACAAACCCAATAAGCTACTAACCGATGCATCCCTAGGAGCACTTCAGAGATTTTTCCACATGCTTAAGGCTATTATACAATTTATCACAGGATATGTATAATGCCTATGATCCGGTTTTGTTGGTTCATTACTAAAAAGAGTTTTCACCAATGCCCCTCCCTCCATTAAAGCATCTGGAGTTAAATTCACCCTATCTGTAACATCTCCAACAGCCCAAATGGATGGAACTGATGTACGGGGAGAACTCATCAACCTAAAGAAACATTCAACAGAAAGCAATACAAGGAAACACACCAGGTTGAAGAATTAGAGAGAGATAAAGAGATAAAGTGATAAAAGTAAAAGAGAAGTCTAAAAACCAAAGACACTATCTCTATCGCTCCATTCTTTGCCATTTTTACCCCTACTGTAGAAATTTAATGTATAAAGAGAAATAGAGAATTGTATTATTGATTGATTTATATTGATATCTATTAATGTATAAAGAGAAATAGAGAATTGTATTATTGATTGATTTATATTGATATCTATTACAATGATTCATGATTCCTATATATAGAAGAGGGTGAGTGTGTAGTAGGTAAGGAGTAGGTGAAGTGGAGGTGGTAGTGGTGTAGTGGGTTAGGTATATAGAAGAGGGTGAGTGTGTAGTAGGTAAGGAGTAGGTGAAGTGGAGGTGGTAGTGGTGTAGTGGGTTAGGTTTAGTGGAGTAGGTGAGGTGGTAGTGGTGTAGTGGGTTAGGTTTAGTGGAGTAGGTTTAAGTGGGTGAAGTAGGTGGAGAGTAGGTGGATTTTAACACCTACCTTCTCCAACCCCAAATTCTGCAATGGAGTAGGAGTCCATGTATCAATCATCGAAAATTGGTTAAGTATACACATTTTCAGCACAGAATTCATATAAGCTCTATTAAGAAATTGTACGATTTCTCCATGCTGGATCACTTTCCAACTTTATTAGGTTACCAATTTCTGAGCACCGAGTCAAAATTTGAAGTAAGAAAAAAATGATGACAGAGAGGAACCATGACCACAAGGCCTTTGCAGAGAGAAGACAACCACAACATTAAAAAATCAAACCTTCGTATTAGGCTTGTGGCCTGTTGCAAACATAATATGAGAAAAACCTTCAACTGTTCCTTTGTTAGTTTTCAAAGATAGTGAACCATCTGCCGATTTAAGGATAGCCTGAGGTGACTCCTCTGTGTGAAATTCAATCCCTCTTAGAGACATCTATTCTGCAACAAAATCTCTGACCTGTGGCAATCAAAGAATGCAAGATTTGTAGCATGAGGAGAAACCTTTGTCCAAGTATGACTAACCAACTACACTAATGTTGTTTGTTATTCCTCATCTCCTCGTCAAAACCTCTCAAAACCTTTTTCTGTCGTATGAATACATGGACGTCACGTCTCAAACCATTAAAGATACCAGCAAACTCAAGTGCAATGTAAACTCCCCCAACTATTGCGATTTTTTCAGGTCTTGAAGGCAAATCAAGGGCTGCATCTGAATCTATTGCATATTCACTTCCGGGAATTTTAGGAATGGAGGGGCGTCCCCCAACTGCAACTAGTATGTGCCTTACCGAGTAGAGTTTCCCATCTACATCCACAGTGTGTGGGTCCACAATCTGTGTATACAGTCATACAAGTCAATGCAATTGTTACAAAAACAATGAAATGTCAATACATGTCAATGGAATTTTTTCCACAAATACTACCCTAAAATGTTATTATGGGCCACACAACATCCAACCACATGCTTTGCTAGCTTGAGTCATTTTGCATACTCGAGCCATATTCCATACATGCATTACATTTTGTTTGGTTTGGGGTGTCAAACCAAGCACGAGGGATGAGGTGCGTTCGTACTCAAAGTGACGTAACGCCCCTCGATCCTCGCTCGCCGACGCCCTTGATCCCCACATGATAGGGCATGAAGCTTTCATTTGTTTGTTGCATGCATTGACATCGATTTGCTAACTTGGCCTCTTAGGCCATCACGCATCGAAATGTGCAATTGATGACCCGAGGGTCTAGGGCCATGCTCCCTTCAGTCCATTGCATGATAAGGAGTGTGGCCATGCTCACATGTTCTTGAAAATTCCAAGCCATACACTGCTTGCCCTCTGTTGCTGTCAAGTGCAGTATTCTGTAGGAAACAATGGCCGGCTGGCCACCTACAGTGCCGATCGACCATCGGTGGCTGGCCGGTGGTACAACAGCTAGCCGATAAGCCCATCTCCATGGCCGGTGGTGCTTTCAATTGGCCGGTGATATTCCAGAGTGATCAGGAATCAGTTCAGAGGTGGCCCAAGAATTTTCACAGTCCTCAGAGGAGGAGGGCAGTGTTAATAGAGGCAACAATGCTATGGCAGCGAGTTTCTGGGCGAGACGAGTCAAGCATGCATCATTCACGCATCCCGAGACAGGGCTGTGGCCACCTTCTTTCTGCATTTAGTTTGTTAATTAATTAGAAATTCTGTAATAATTAATTTAGTATTATTTATTCAGACTGTAATATTTATTCGGACCCTCCGAGTGAGGGCAATTATGTAATAAGTGTGCGTGAGTGTGTGTATGTCTCCCAACCCCACGTCTTTCTTCCCTTTTATTTACTAGCTTTTGATGGTTAGTCTAGGGCATGTTTCAATTAGCATACAGTATGATAGCACGTTTGCATCCATTCATTCGTTTTGCATGCACCGGGCTCGGCGCATCATTCTAACTGCATTTGTATTCCAATTCCAAATTGAATATGTGTTAGTTGTAGCATTTCACATGTCATTGTAGATTAGCCGAGCCCATCTTAGTTGCATTTTGCATGTGTTGCATTAGCCATCTTAACATGAACTAGGATCATGTATATGATTACTAACTAGTTTCTGTTTTGGCTCGGAGTACTGGGTAAGCTTTTATGCTTTAGCATCTTGCATGAGTGTGAGTGTTTGCCATGACAGCATGCATACCATGAGGCTATGTGCTTACATGTTATAACTGCCTGAATGCCTGTGGGTGAATGTTGGGTTACTTAAATTGGAACAATGCATTGGATGCGAATTTTAAGCCCACTTGAGAGTGGCAAAACCATATTTTTTAAGCCCACTTGAGGGTGGCAAAATCCATGTCTTTGCCTACTCGCGGGTAGCACCATCAAACCATTCTCCAATAAACAAACATGAAATGTTTTGTTCCAATTTAGGCGATTTGGTCTATACTTGTTTGCTGTGCGCATAACATAGTAATTCTAGGCAAATAACCGAAATAAGAGCATATAATGTTCTCAAATGAAGATATCATGGTTAGTAGAGGCCGATCTTTGGTCGGGCGAGCGGGGGTGCTCATAGCTGACCTTCCCCAATCGTACCCAAGTTCCCGAGCCGAGTTAACTTTGGTGATGACGGACACGTGGCCTTTGGCACCGAGTCAGGGTTTCCTAAATTTTCCAAAATAAAATATTTAGGTGGCGACTCTGTATCTGGCAAAGCAGTCCATGTTTGTCACTTCTTTACAAAAAAATCTGTTTTCTCCAAACGATTTGCTAGATTGGACTCTTTGGTTCAGATTAAGAACCCTGACAATTCGAGAGTCTGAACTGTAGTGAGCCCAATATGAACAGAACGGGACTCACCCTCCCGGGGTGCTCGGGGACGTCTACAGTTTCTGGAGACTCTGCTTGGGATTTTAAAGAACTTGACTCGAACTCATGATATCTTGTTTTGACTACATTATGTGTTTCTTTGCATTGCATGTGGATTGGTGCGCCTAGGACACCGTGTTTGCCATCTGCTATTCCTGAACGGTTTGCCGGAGGCTTGCTTTGTCAAAGCATGCCATAAGGCTGACTGGTTATGGGCTCTGCACTATGGGAACACAAACCCCAGTTTTACCGGGGCACCCTTTTCGACCATTCGACCTAGTGCATATTCGGAATCCATAATGACCATCCCAAACTAGGACAGGTTGCTTACCCGATATAGGTTGTTTGAAACCACTGTGTGCGTAGTGAAACCCTAGCTCTTGACAAAATAGGACAGGGAAACCCTACCCCAACATAGGGGTGTTTTGGCTCCCATTTACTTGTTTTGTGCTTTTAGATTGTGCCTCTACAGGGAATGCATATATCAGTTTGCAAATCGAGGTATCAGGCCTGCAGGCATCAGTATGTGAAGAATCAGTTTTACCTGAGGGTATCAGTCCGCAGACAGAATTTTGGGACAGAATTCAGTAGGGGGCATAGTCATTTAGCTTTGCTCATATTGGTTTTGGTAAAATCAGGCTGCGGCGCTGTCTGTTTTCTCTTTTGCTAGGGTAGTCCTGGAACCATAGCTTCAGAAGGCTCCGATATCCCCTGAGGTTCATCGGACTTGTGTTGATAGACTTTGTCGGGTTAGAGATTCAGTTCAAAGGCAATCAGTGTTCCTTTGTCAGAGGCAGGGTAAAAGGGCCAGTCATGCACAGATCACCAGTTCAGCAGTTATACCAGATAAGTGGCCCTTATCCACCCCACCAGTGAACAATCAGGCTAAGGCCTCAGTTTTTATCACAAAGATAGATATACCAGTCAATCAGCCAGAACAGCAGAACATAGCAGTAATGGAGGAAATGATGCGTCAACTCCAAGAGAGCATGAAAACCATGCAGCAGGATGCTGTTCGTCAAGCAGAATTTGCCAAACAGCAGGCTGAGATCATGGCCCAACAGGCAGACTTAATTGCCCAGCTACAGCAGAAACAGGAGCATCTGCTTCACATCAGGCTCCTCCCCCACCCAGGATTACGATACCCGAGGAGACACCAAATCTCCAGGTAGATACGGACATTCCGACATGGCCGGTCCCGCCCCCAATCTTACCCCAACTGTCTAAAGTACCAATCAACCTACCGGACTCTCCCTTTGAGTTCGAGGTAGACCATACAGTGTTAAAGTTGAGCAAGCTTGAAAAGTTGTTCAAGAAATCCCAGGGGGTAAAGTCCATCCCGGACATCGAGGACGGATACACCGACTCAGCTATGACGCTGCCAGACCGGTTCAAGATGCAACAAATCGACCGTTTTGACAGATCCGAGGATCCCATGGTGCATCTACGGTTGTTCTCAGACATACTAAGGCCGATGGGCCTCACCAGACTACAGAAGCTATCTTTGTTCGGCCGGACCCTGTCGGGTGTGGCGGCCATCTAGTACGCAAAATTGGAAGATGATGTCAAGAGGAATTGGGATGAGATGGCCGAGGCCTTCGTTGCACAATACTCGTATAACACGCAAATCGAGATTACGACCCTTGATCTTGAGACAACGAGACAGGAGCCTACGGAGAGCTTCTCAGAATTCGTGGCTCGCTGGAGGGCCAAGGCCTCAATGATGACCATTTGGCCAACGGATAAGGATCAAATACGGATGGCTGTACGCAACCTCCAGCCCAAACTAATGCAGAAAATGATCGTGCTCCCCTTCCCTACCTTTTCAGATGTGCATGAGATGGGAGAACAGATCGAGGATGCCATGAAGCAGGGCCTTATTGACCAGGAGAAGGAGTAGCCTAGGCAGGGATTTTCCCGCAGTTCGAATGCGACCACCAGTGGTGATGCAGCTGCGAGATCTTCTGAAGTGGGCACGGTCACCACCACCACATCAAAAACAGCTACCCCGTTCACCGGCGCGTCCGGAAGTAGCTCACAAAAAGCCAAATATCCACCTCGAGTCAAGAGGGTTTTCACCCCACTTCATATGCCTTTGTCAAAGGCGCTAGAGGTCTTACTCTGGAAAGGACATTTGAAACCATTGGAACAATGGCCTCTACCCGATCCTATCCCTCCAAAGCATGACCAGACTAAATACTATGCCTACCATCAACAAACCGGTCATGACACCGACAGTTGCTTTCGTCTGCGCCATGATGTACATGATCTGTTTGACAACGGGGTCATTGCCGCACCAGGTCCTGCAAAGTCTATCGGCACTTGATCAGTGAAGTTGTGAGGGGATAATGTGATGTGAACGGGGGATGAACCAACTGCGGGTGGCGCTCGATTTACTCCAGACGTGGGAATGGCACGCACTGTTTTGAGCACATGCAAATACTAGTTTTTGTACTTTCTGACTTGGGTATTTGGTCAGTTTTGTTGTTTTATTTATAGTCAGTCTTTTTGTACTAAGTCAGTCGGGTCTGTCTTGTTGTATCGAGTTAGTCTTGTCACGTTGGAGTCGGGTGATTCCGGGGGTGTTACCTCGGACGTCACTATCTTGTTTTGTGTTTGTCTTTTTGCTTTCTTGTGAGTCTGTTTCTGCCAGGGAGCCAGTTGTGCCAACAGTTATGAATGGAACAGTAAGTGATTTTTCACACCCTTGTGTTTGCTTATGCCTTGCGCCAGTTGTGCCAGAAGTTCGAATGAAGCGGCAGTACCTTTTGCCTACTTTTCTGTGCCTCGAACTCATTGCATTGACCTGAATTTTTCAAAACTTTTTGAACATTGCGATGAAAACAAAGAGGAAGGAATTCCTCAGGATTTGCAAAAACTTTTGATCAATTGAGAGAAAAAAAGGCATGCTAAGCCCTTAATGAATGAGATCATGCTTGTTAATGCGAGTACTAAGAAGGATCCTGGCTTGATCCAGATTGGTTCCATATTGTCTTCCGCGCGAGCGATTAGTCGCTTTCTTAAAAGATTTCAAAAAATGTTTTGCGCGGTCCTGCGAAGACCTGTGTGGAATCGTTCTTGAGATTGTGCATGCCTAGGATCGCTCTCAGCCTCAAGACTTGACCCCTCGCTTTCGAACCTTGAACTTAGATTCAGAATGTTCAACGGTCAACCACCATGTGAGGCCTGTGTGGCCAGATTTAAAGCAGTCCACGAACTAGGGCAAGAAAGTCAAAGAAGATTGCAAAGCTAGATCAGAAGCACCCCTCGAACTAGGGGCAGAGAAAAAATGTCAGATGCGCTCGAAGAGTCAAAAATTGGGTTGTTTCTCAAGCTAACAAAGATCGGCAACAATGACAAATCCCAGAAGGGAGGAAAGAAGAAGACATTGCTGAAGGACAACCGAGTTCCTATCCACAATACTAGGCGCAAATTCAGCCCCCATTGAATGGATTCCTACATCGTCAGTGAACAGCAGCCATTCTCTTGTATTCAGATGACTTCAGGATTTTAGAACCATTTGACATGGATGAAGCTACGCTTTTACCCTTGAGAGGCTCGCTGGGCCGAAAACCCGGAAGGGCGACCCAGGCAAAAGTTAAAGCAAAGAAAAGAACAAGAAAAAAAAAAGAAAAAAAGAGAAAAAATGCAAAGATAAGAAGAGAAGAAAAGAAAAAAAGAAATGAAAATATGAAAAGAATTGAAAAAAAAAAGAAAAAGAAAAACAAAGCTCGCAAGATTGAAACCCGGAAGGGTGGCCTTGGCAAAAGTTAGAGCGTAAAAGGTGAGGGTTAATACCCAAGTGTACCTTAACCCCAGAACTACGTAAGGCTCGATTCCCATCTTTGGGATACGTAGGCAACTTCATTCTGAAGCCCAGCCGTAAAACACTTCAAATTGATTATGTCCATGGAATGGTTTTGATCATCTTTGCCTTCTCTGTATCCAAGGGTTTGCTTGTGTTCGTCACTCTGAGGACTGACTACAATGCACTGTGGTGCGATTCAAACAAGGGGCAACTTTTCATTGCCATTCAATGCGCTGCGGTGCCATTCAAACAAGGGGCAACTTTCCGTTGCCATGCAGTGTCCTTTAGACAAAGGGCAATTTTCCTTCGGATCCGAGGTTGTGCATCTCAAGTGTAGGTTCCGTGCTCGTTGAGTATTGGCCATTTGCAAAAATAGTTTTTGAGAATTTTTACTGAGGTTGACTAATTTTCTCGAAAAGTTATTCCATTTTTCCAAAATCGGACCATTTCTTGGACCCAAAAAGGAAAATTTTCAGTGCTCATAGCCTGACTTGCATGATTTTAAATCAGAAAATTGAACAAGAATGTTAATCTAACTCTTATGTTGGTCAAAACTGTTTTAGTAGAAAGAAAAAACAAAAAATGGTCAAAATGATGAACTGGGGGCACAGTTGAGTCAGGCTTCCTGTCTTTTCCCCGTCGTCAATGCATTTGCCAGAAAGGGCACCGCATTTGCCAGAAAGGGCACATCGGAAGCTAACAACAAAGGCTCGAAAGCTATCTCACCCACCAAGTAGCGAGGTATCAAGCCAAGTGCAAAACATGAACTGTAATGGATCAAGATATTCCCATTCCCTCATCTGGGCAGATCTGATCATGTCCAAACTCCCCAGCAGAGCATCATCAACCGATGTCAGCTACAAATTTGCTACATACCTAGTTGTAGCACAACCCCACTGTGAGAAAGTTCATTGTTGTGAGCAGAAGAAAGAGAATCTAGCAGAATGCTAGGGGCATGAGCCTGCAACTTCCTGTTCATCCATCAACCACCCAGAGGAGGAATGAAAAATGAGAGATTAAAGAATAGAGAGATATGCGATGAGAGAAAAAGTGAGAAAAGGGAATTTTCAGAAAAACAGAGCTTGAGGGCCGAGTGATGTGAGAATCACAAATGAGAAAGGGTGGGAAATAATACGCAGAGAAATAGGCTCCCTATGTATGTCTGTGTGTCGTGTCTTTTGTTTTGTTTACCTCAACTCTTGTTTTGAATCTTTTCGAGTGTTACTCGATGTGTTTAGATTGTGTGCCTTTTGTTGAGTTGTTTTTGCTGTGGTCGGTCGAAGGCTCAATACCCGGTCAAGAACTCGTTTCTTAATTTCAAATTCAGAAATAAAATCGTTTTGTGCTTAGAATGCTGTGCCATTCTCCATATTTGTACGAAAATAGGATTCGTTCTTTCATAAACACCGCAGGGTTCAACCTAGGTCATGTGGGAACAGTAAAACCAGGACCTATCTGAAGCTATATTGGTTCCAGACTGCAAAGCAAAAGAAAAGAGGGAAATTTTGGAGCATCCGAGATTGCTTCAACTTCTGCAAATTCCGAGATTATATTCCGGATATACCTTTTCAAGTCTTGCCAATGCTCCAAAGTATGAGTGTGCCTCTACCTCAAGCTCAAGATCAAGTATACTTCAACCCGGAATGGTGATCAAAAGTGCCCTCCTTGAGTACCAGTCTCTGCCAGAGGCATCTTGGCTATGTTTGCAATGAGTTCCTAGGAGACCAACTGCGATGGTGGAAACTAGAGTTCGAATGGCTGATGCCTAGAACGCAAAGGTTCGGGATTTTCGAGACTAAAGTCTTGTTTAAATACCCAGAGGTGTGTCCTCAGCTTGAAATCTGTATGGAAGCCCCATAGGTTGAGATAACGTGTATGCACCTAAATTCTTGATACTGAACCAACCTCGTCTGTCACCCCGTTGGAGAATAGGGAAAGTTGTGAATATGATCAGGAAGAAAGGCATCATCCAAAGTGTTCTACGTGAAGAACCCTTGTCAGTATTTCAGAGCCTTTGTACTGTCAGTTGAAGGTAAGTGTTCGAAGAGCACGAGGGGAGATCCCCGTCAGAGTAGAACGGTTCATCGCCACTCACCCCATGAGGTGCTTTCTAAAGCGCCGCTAGGTTTGTTTATTGCATTCCTTGAACATCATGCATTGTATTGCATTGTACCCATCAAGTTTCTTTCTCATTCGTGCACGATATTGTATGTATGGTTCATTCAAAGAAGTTCCGTTTGAGATAATTTATTTAGTGTACCAATCACACTTCATTCAGTTAGTGTATCAATCACACTTCAATTATTTAGTGTATCAATCACGCCTCATTCACCTTTAGAGTATCTATCACACTCTCTTCATTCTCATTTGTAGTATCTATCACGCACATATTCACTTTTCTATATCTATCACACACACACTCGCTTTGTGTATCCATCACATATTTTATTTACTTTAGCGTATCCATCACACACTTCATTTACTTTAGTGTATCCATCACACACTTCATTTACTTTAGTGCATCCATCACACACGTCATTTACTTTAGTGTATCCATCACACTTCATTATCTTTAGTATATCAATCATACTTTGTTCACTAAGTGCATCTATCACACTTTGTGTTCATCTTTAGTATATCAATCATACTTTGTTCACTAAGTGCATCTATCACACTTTGTGTTCACATTTAGTATATCCATCATACTTGTTCACTAAGTGCATCTAACACACTTTGTGTTCATCTTTAGTATATCAATCATACTTTGTTCACTAAGTGCATCTATCACACTTTGTGTTCATCTTTAGTATACCAATCATACTTTGTTCACTAAGTGCATCTATCACACTTCGTGTTCACATTTAGTATATCCAACATACTTGTTCACTAAGTGCATCTATCACACTTCGTGTTCACCTTTAGTATATCCATCATACTTGTTCACTAAGTGCATCTATCACACTTCTATTCACATTTAGTATATCAATCATACTCTGTTAACTAAGTGCATCTATCACACTTTGTGTTCACATTTAGTATATCAATCATACTTTGTTCACTAAATGCATCTATCACACTTCGCGTTCACCTTTTGTATATCCATCATACTTGTTCACTAAGTGTATCTATCACACTTCGTGTTCACCTTTAGTATATCTATTATACTCTGTTAACTAAGTGCATCTATCACACTTTGTGTTCACATTTAGTATATCTATCATACTTGTTCACTTAGTGCATCTATCACACTTTGTGTTCACCTTTAGTGTATCCATCACACTTTGTTCACTTAGTGCATCTATCACATTTTGTGTTCACTTTTAGCATATCAGTCACACTTTGTTCACTTTGTGCATCTATCACACTTTGTGTTCACTTTTTGTGTATTTGTCGCACTATGCTCACTCCATTCATTTAGTGTATCAATCACACTCGGTTCATATAGTGTATCTATCACACACTCGCTTTGTGTATCAATCACACACGCTCGCTTTGTGTATCAATCACACACGCTCGCTTTGTGTATCAATCACACACTCTCGCTTTGTGTATCTATCATACCTTGTTCACTTAGTGCATCTATCACACTTTGTGTTCACCTTTTTGTGTATCCATTACACTACGTCCGCTTTGTGTATCAATCACACACGCTCGCTTTGTGTATCTATCACACGTTCGCTTTGTGTATCTATCATACACGCACACTGTATTTACAACGAGAATTGTATAATTCTCTTACATCCTTTCTGCATTGTAATGTAGTTGGATTTGTGTTGATTGATTAAAACTGTTGCATGTTATGCTTCGTTACAACTTTCTTTGCATGATCATAAGTTATGTTCGGCTTCTTGCATTGTCAGTTGCATTTTGCCCCCGCCTTCGGCGCATATCTTATCTGTAGCTTGTATGTTTGTCTAAGTCTTCGGCCTTGTCAAAAATGGGTCATCTGTGGGCTTTGACACTCACTCCCGTCATTGTTATGACTTTCGAGTTCTATCAAAGAGGGGCAACTGTAGACACCCCATTTTTGACCATCCTCAAGACTTGGACGTTACCATTTGAACACTCGGTGATCATCCATGCTCGTGTTTGTTTTGTCTGTAGCTTGTATGTTTGTCTAAGCCTTCGGCCTTGTCAAAAATGGTTCATCTGTGGGCTTTGACACTCACTCCCGTCATTGTTATGACTTTCGAGTTCTATCAAAGAGGGGCAACTGTAGACACCCCATTTTTGACCATCCTCAAGACCTGGACGTCACCATTTGAACACTCGGTGATCATCCATGCTCGTGTTTGTTTTGAGTTCCCGGAGGTCTCGGCTACGTGCCTTGCCTTAGGATCTCTCGACTTGCTTGTTCTGTGCTTGGTTTTGCACCAAGGACTTGTGTGTTTTGTACCTGAGGGTAGAGAGTAGCTTGTTAGCTACCCCTGACACCCACCGGCCTTGGATTGAGGCCATCGGCCGTGTATTATTGCTACCGGCCATTGGTGAAATATACTATTGGCCGGTCGGCACTTGGTGTGGTCGGCCGACCATCTGTTTGGTTGATGGCCTCCTTTTCTGGCCGATGCCACATTTTTTCCTTTTTCAGGCATGGTGCAAGCCAGTTGTGCCAGCTGGAATGCACGGACCCTTCTCCCCATGCACGAGTGAGGCTGTTTTGTCCCTTTTGTACCTTTTTGGTCTAGCTTCTTGAGGAAGCTTGGACCTTTGTCTTAGCTTCCTCAAGAAGCTTAGACACCTGTCCTAGCTTCCTAAGGAAGCCTTGGCCCCTTTGTTAGCTTCCCTTGGAAGCTTAACCTTTTCCATTGTCTATATAAGGAGCCTCCCCCTTCCTTTGTCTTGTTTTTGAGCAAAAAACCAGAGCAAGATATAGATATATATCTGATATACACTTTCTCTCTCTATATCTCCCTCTCCCTCTTCATTTTGTGTGTGTTTTATAGCCTAAAAGTGTGTTTAGTTCATAGTATTGCACTAAAACACACACTATTACACCATACTTTCACTTGGGAGGCCTTGAGGGTTTGTTCTTTCAAGAGTTGGTCATTGTGTTTGCCACTATGTTTAGACATTTGGGATGCCATCTAAGTGGGTTTTGGGGCTCATTCTAACATGCCATTGCTCTTATTTTGTTGGTCTAATATCCATGTTTGTCTTCTTTTTAAGTGCACTTGAAAGTTGGCTTTTATGCCTTAGTCTTAGGCCCATTGGTGTGCATGCTTGTCTTGCATGTTGGCACCATCATTTTAGTACCTTCGGCCACTGTTTTGGGGTATGGCTGAGGTTCCTCCATCCCAGTGTAAGTCCATGCATTTGTGTCTTGTAGTATGATCATCACGTTGCATGATTGTTGCATCCTTGTAGTTAATGCATTATTACATGATTATCATTTTGCCTAGTTGTCTATCTAGGTAGCATTGTAGCATTGCATGCTTAGCACATTGCATATTTGCATGTTTGGTTG
>NW_021029289.1:176581-189969 GCF_004153795.1 Camellia sinensis | reverse complement strand
AATCCTTGTACAGTTACCCCAACCTGAACATTATCCGCGCCGCACTACGTTTTCCAGAAAGAAGTTGGGCCAAACTTCTAAATTTCGAACCGACATACAGATACAGCGGCCGCCGAAAAGCCAGAGTAACTGACTTTTTGTTGGAGGACGCCCCCGAACCGGACCCAACCTTGCCACAAATTAACCTAATCCCACTGACTGCTGAAGAAGAAATGGCCAAGAGAAATAAAGTCAAGGCCCTCTTGACCAAGACAAACAAGGCTGAGGTACCACCACTAAACCAAACACAAGAAACCGTGGTGGCCCTACCATCACAACAACCCTCCTCATCCCGTCGAACTAAGCACGCCCGTACTACCCAGACCGAACAACGCTTAGTTGATGAAGACGAAACCACTCTGCCACCAAGCCCTCCACCGAGCTCTCAACTGGAGCATGCCGACTGAGCCAGCTCTTCCAAATGGGCACCCAAACTGACTTTCCAGAACTGTGATGTTCAGGCCACTGATTTAGTTGTCACTGAAAAAAACCATATGATGGCTTTCAACCTTGCCAAGAGTGTGTGCCTCCCAGCCGACATGGAACACCACAAGGACTTGACCGAGCTAAGGGCCATCCGTTCGGCCACGAAATCAATGATCCTGGTAAGTTGTTCTTCTTGTCTCTTTAAATATCACCAACTTTCTGTTTGGTTTTGTCATTAGTTTCTTTTTCAGGCCGTGCATGAAAAGGTGTTAGAGCTCAGGAACACAGCAAGGCAAGCCATGGCAGAGGTTGAAGCAAAAACAACCGAACTGAAGGAGTCTTACCAGAAAACAGCCGAGCTAGAGGCCGAGGTAGCTGGTCTGACCGGACTAGTTACCTCGGCCATTGCAGACAAACAGAAGGCCCTAACTGTGATGAAAGATACGTACCTTCGTGAGCTAGTCAAGCTCGAAAGTAAGAAGGATGCCGAGATAGCGGAGCTGAAGAAGAAGGCAGAAGACGCTGAGCTCCGGGGTTTCAAGGAGGGCGAAGCCCTTTATATCAAACAATGTGAAGCAGCAAAGGATTTATTCTTCAAGTGCGGCTGGAGAGGTGCTGTGGAGCAGCTCGGTTGTGGGCCCAAAACTGAGGTCTACAATGCTCCTCAGTATTTCATTTCGGCCTCATTGGCGGAGTATGTTGCCGACCTTCAGAAGCAATTTCTTGAAGAAGGTAGAGATGAAGGCTCTTCTTCTGAAGATGACTCCCAGCCCGGTCGCCAGCCTACTCCTCCAATTCCAGTGATCTCCAATCCCCCAGCACCTGATGCTATAGTCGTGTCTCCAGCTGAGCCGAACCCAGAGGAGCTTGTTTCAACCGAGCCCAACCGAGTTCTGGCTATGACCGAACTTCCTGCTAAGACCGGACTCAGAGTTGAGCTGGATGCTGATCTGGACGATCTCTTTAACTGATTTTGTATCTTTTTTTTTTTTCTTTTTGCTCTTGTAACTGGGCTGTGGCCCCTCCTTTGTACTTGTTTTGAATTTGGTCAATGAAAATCATCTTTTCTGCTCAATACTTATTCCGGTTTGATCTGTATGCTTGTACCTGTAATGACTTTTCAATAACTTCTATTGCTCCAACTGTTATCTTGGTTTACTTTCCTGTTGGAGCATGCTTTTTAACTGCAACTTGAAACATACTATTTTTCAGCCGAGATACTTTATTTCGGTCTTAGCTGTGCCATCTGACTGCTTACTGGCCAACTACTCTTTAGCTGATATACTTACTTCGGCTGAAGAGTACCAAGAGTGGTTTAATTCAGTCAATTACTCTTCAACCTAAACCCTTACTTCGGCTGAAGAGTAATAAGAGTTTAATTCGGCCATCCTCTAAGTTGGTTTTGTCCAGCCAACCACTCTTTAGCTGATGTTACTTCGGCTAAAGAGTATTAAGAGTTGGTTTAATCCGGCCAACCACTCTTTAGCTGATGTCATTTTCTTCGGCTAAAGAGTGCAAGAGTTGGATTAGTCCAGCCAACCACTCTTTAGCCGATGTCCTTACTTCGGCTAAAGAGCACTAAGAGTTGGTTTAATCCAGCCAACCATTCTTTAGCCGATGTCCTTTTCTTCGGCTAAAGAGTACAAGAGTTGGTTTAGTCCAACCAACCACTCTTTAGCCGATGTCCTTACTTCGGCTAAAGAGTATTAAGAGTTGGTTTAATCCAGCCAACCACTCTTTAGCCGATGTCCTTATTTCGGGCTAAAGAGTACAAGAGTTGTTTTATCCACCAACTTCTAAATTGTGTATTCTTGCCAAGTTAGAATAAAATGTTTGGTTAATTCTGACCAAACGTTCCTGCAGCTTAGATCCTTTATCCCGGGCTTAGGAGGGGTTTGCGTTTTTCCAGCCAACCTATAGATGGTTTTTCCAGCCAACCTAGAGTTAAAAAATGTGTTGGTTATGCCGACCAAATTTCCTGCCAGCCTGGACCTTATCCTGGGCTTGGGAGGGTGTGTTTTCCAGCCAACCTATATATGGTTTTTTCAGCCAATCTAGAGTAAAAATGTTTGTTGTTCCGACCAAAACGTCCTGCATCCTGGTATCCTTATCCTGGGCTTAGGAGGGGTGTTGTTTTTCCAGCTAACCTACTTTTGATTCCCTAACCCTTGACTAATTACAATCTCTTACAAAAAAATAACTATTGCTGAAAAGAATCGACCTTTAGTTTTATTAGAAAAAAGAAAAATTTACACATACTTTTAAAAAAAAAAAAAAAACTAAAGAATAAGAATAGTTTGAGCAATTGCGCAGGATTCCATGGGCCAGAATGCGCTGTGCCGTTCCTCATCTTTCCAGGGTGGTATGCCCCTTTGCCAGCTAATCCGACCACTCTATAAGTCCTTCCCAAGTTAGACCCTAACTGCCATCTCCTGGCTACCAAGGTGTTTCCCATTACTCTTGCGCAGCACCAATCTTCCCGACTGAATTGCCTTGGATGCACTGTTTTGTTGTATGTTCCTGGGATAAACTCCTTGTTGGGTATGAGGCAATTGAACCAGTGCTTCTTTCTCTTTCTTCTTCGCGACGGTCGATCCAATGCTATGGCTTCTCCATTCAAGTCAGGATCAAAATTTTCGCTTCTAATTGTGGGAAGGCCAACTTCCAGTGGGATTACTGCTTCCATGCCGTAGGCTAAGGAGAATGGTGTTTCTCCTGTTGATCGTCGAGGTGTGGTGCGGTAAGCCCATAAAACATGAGGAAGTTCCTCCGCCCACTTGCCTTTTGCCTTCTCTAACCTTTTCTTCAGTCCATCCAAGACAACCTTGTTTGATGCTTCTGCTTGGCCATTTGCTTGAGGATATGCTGGTGTAGAATTGTAGAATTCTATCTTGTATTCTTCACAAAAGCCTCTGATGATTCTGCCATCGAACTGAGTACCGTTGTCTGATATTAAGGTCTACCCTCAGGCTCTGTATATTAACTTTCATTTTAATTTTGGTGAAATATTGAGATATGATCCCATGCACGCATTTTTATAATCAAAATTTTCAATTCTTCAAAGCACCAGATTAAGTTATAGATGTAAAGAGTCCATTTTCAAGACAGAAATTTAAGGGGAAAAAAATTTAAACATTAGGCAATGAAATCTTGTTGCATTTACAATGAAAATTGATTGATTTTAATGGCTAATTTGTTAGCATGCAATTTTAGAAAATTTTAACTAGGGGTGCAACTCAAGCATATTTAGCTGGGTTGAGAAGTTGCTCAACTTGTGATCAGAGTTGTCTAAACCTTCCTGAGTCCGACCTCTAGCCCAATTTTATGTGCTCAAGGCTGGCTCAAGCTCAATATATTGAACTTGGGAATAAGAAACTGTTGCTCATAAAATTAACAAAAAAAAAATGGTTTCATTCACTAATTACAATTTTAAGTACAAACAATTGGCATGAACAACTAAGCATTAAATCCGAATATGGTCCTACTTATGACAACAGTAGCACCAACAAAAAATTTATAATTGGAGTTAAAAGAAAAAATCCTAAGCTTGAGCCTTCTAGCAAAATAAACTTTGAGTATTTAACTGTCAATTTAAACCAAATTAGTTTGATTTCTTTTCAATTTAAACCATTAATCTGTTTTTGTTATGTAAAACGGCTGGGAAAACGATATTTTATTTTAAAAAAATAGGAAAACATTGTAACAATTGGGTGTTTTAATCTATTGGAAGGTGTATTTAATCCCTTTATTTTCATTTTGGGAGTCTTTGAAGTTGTTGTATGTTGGTTTTGGAGGAGTACAATCCGATTTAAATTTGTTGGGTTTGTTCGTTCGCGTTTGTTCTTGGCAAAAGTTCCTTGGAAACTTAGAAATTCTGTTCTGGGGTCGACACTAGCCTTCCTAAGGGTCGACCCTTACCTGTTGATGAAATTTCTAGAAGTGTTGCTAGAATTTAGGGTCGACACCAGCCTTAGTAGTGTCGACACCTGCCTCTTGTTGCTGTCTACAAGGGTCGACACCAGTCTGGGAAGGGTCAACCCTTGTATATTGCAGAATTTGAGTTTAGGTGCTGAAATTTTGACCCTTCCTGTCCAAGGGTCGACACCTTGCCTTGACAGTATTGTCATTTCTTCCTGAAGGGTAGACACCCCACACCAGGGGTCGACCCTTGCTTGTTTATTTTCAAAATTTTGGGTCCGAATGGGCCCTACCTTAGGGGGGTTTTGGACTTATTCTTTTTATTGACCTTAGGGCTACTTTTCTACTACTATAAATAGACCTAAACCACTTGTTTCTCATTATTTTTTTGTCTCCTTTCTCCTCCCAAGTCATGAGTTCTCTTTTTTCTCTCTAAACTCAAACTTTTTCACTTAGATCTCTAGATCTACTTGCCTAGAGTGATCTTTTCACCTTGGTCCTTTGAGAAAGATTGTAGATCTCGTCAAGAGCTTCCTTTTGATCCAAGAGTTTCGTGGTTTCGTCGCCGGTGATTTTTGGGTTATCATTTCCTTGCTTCAAGAGGTAGGGGTTTCTAGTTCTCATTCAATACTCTCATTTATAGATAGATTTGTGGTATTTTCCTTATACAAATATAAAATTTACATTTTTAAGCATATTGTGATAAATCATGGGATTGGGGGTTTGAGGTTTAAAGTGTTGGGGTTTACTTGTTCGGTTATGATTTTGGGTTATGGATTTAGGTGCATAATCAATAGAAAAATTAGAATAAAAATGTGTTTTTGTGAAAAGCTTTAATTTCTCCTAAAAATCCTAGTTTGGTTCATGAAGATGGGTGATGGTTTTGCTTAAATTGAAAGTAGTATTGTGAAATTGAGAGGTTGAACTGCATATATACAGGTTTAATTGAATTTTGAAAGTGATTGGAAATTTATGTAAAAATTGCGATTGAACTCTTATTGTTGATCTTTTAAATTATGTTATAATATGAAACCAAATTTGGGTAAATGAATTGTTAATGATATGAGATTTGTGATAAAATGATGAAGTGAATATTTAAGAATTTTATCGTGTTATGTTGAATTGCATTGAGTTATGTTAAATTGTGTTAAGTCTAGGTTGGGTTAAGATGAGTGTGAGTAATGATAAATGAGATTGTGAAATATGATGATGTTATGTGAAGGAGTTGTATCAAAGAAATTAATGTTGAAGATTGAATTCATAGCCTTGGGTAGTAATTGATAGTCAATGTGTTGTGAAAATTGAATTTGAAGACTTGATAATGTTAGGTTTTTATTCTTGGCAATCCCGTTTGACAAAACTCTTTTCAATTGTAATTTTGTTCATCTTTTATTTCAGTGAGGCTATGAGTTTTTAGATGTGAATCCAACTCGAATTGTGCCTTGCAGAGATGTTTCAGAAGTTAATTCTTTCATGTTTGCCACTTCGTTAACTAAAATGCAAAAATGCATTCGAAGTTGCTTGTCCGCTCGAACAGCCGTTTGTGCGCTCGAGCAGAGAATGTTTGGTTCCAAAAGTTTGAACTGTCTACAAAAGCACTAGAAGTTGTGTTTTTGCGCTCGAGTGTTAGTCTGCTCGAGCGGCCACTCTTGCGCTCGAGCGGAGATCGCAGATCAGTTTACTATAAATATATGGTTTCATCCGTTTTTAGGGTTAAGGCTTCCAGATCTTCTTCTTGGATATTAGGGTTTATATCTA
This sequence comes from Camellia sinensis, assembly GCF_004153795.1. Lineage (NCBI taxonomy): Eukaryota > Viridiplantae > Streptophyta > Magnoliopsida > Ericales > Theaceae > Camellia > Camellia sinensis. The sequence goes on along the minus strand of NW_021029289.1, from coordinate 183,828 downwards.
GAGCTTCTTTGCTAGTTTCTTTGATGTTTGTTTGAGTTTAACTAATGGTTTGAGAAGTATACATCAAAGGATTGTTTGTTTCATTCAACACAAGAGAGAGAGAGAGAGAGAGTTGTTCTTCAGTGGATTCCGTGGAATTCAGGCCTGAAGCTTTGGTGGATTCCGAAGTGGCTCATCGTCATGATTCGACATAGGCATTGTTGAATCAACGTTGGGCAAGATAATTCCGAGGTGAAGATAGGGTTGGAAGAAGCACATAGGGGTCGGTTCGATTCGGGCGTGGATTTGCTAGGTAATTGAGAGTACACTTGTATAATTCATTTATGTCTTCTTAGTGAATTGTTTTGTGGCTTTTACCCGTGGTTTTTTTCATCACAATTAGAGACACTCCAATTATGGTTTTTCCACATTAAAATCGTTGTATCAATTTGTCTTGATTGTTTGATTGAGATTATTGTTTATTGCTTAAAATTGATACATAATCACAAATCAATATCTAGGGGATTTCTAGATTTTTCAGATGATAATATGAAAAAGTAAAGAACTAGTTTGAATCCAAGAATTGTGAACACATTAAAGATGAATCTTTATGTCTCTTTGTAATAAAAACAATGAATGATTTGATGGATAATAGAGATGGCGTTGGAACATATTGTGTACTTGTTATGTAAATGGAATTTTAACATATGGTGGATGTGTATTGAACTAACGTGTTACGGGAATAATGGAAGATGTGTTGGTATTGCCCACTAATTATAATGATGGATTGTGATGTTACCTTGGAGTCCGTTTCCCGTTGTATTTTGAGCCGGCAAAGCGCGGCACTTGAAATAGGTTTTGCCTTCCTTTCAGAGTAGCACCCGGTAAATCGTGTGGTATATTAAGGCTTCGTGTTCCTTCCGGCCTGTGACCGATAAAGCATGAGGTTCCGTGTTCTTTTCAGCTTGTGACCGGTAAAGCGTGTGACTCATGGAGATGACTTGTTAATGGATCCGGTGTTGGATATGACATTATTTGAAAGAATGGAAAATGAAATGGTAATTGGGTTAGAGGTTGGTGATGATGAACTCACTGGATTACTTGTGACTATATGGGAAGATTGTGAGTTTTGTTTTGTAAATAATTGAGAAATTGAATTAAAAAGGGTTTGTTATTCTTGTGTTATGTTTGTTAATGTGATGTAATCATTAGACAAGTGGGAGTTAAGTGTATGACGATCATCTTTTTGAATATAAAGGAAATTTGGATTTTGGTGTTATATAGTTGTAGTAATTGGAAATAGTAGAAGGGAAAAACGAAAATGAAATGAGGAATATTAAAATGGAAATGAAATGAGGAATAATTTGGAAGCGGATTAATAAATTTAAGATGATGTTCTTTCTTAAGTGCACTTATTTTCAAAGAGAATTTATGGCTTCCTAATGATGAGAGACAACATTTGTGGCAGGGAGTTTTCTTAAATGTTCAAATGAAATTTTAAGAAAAAGATACTCTACGTATAATATTTTGAACATACAAAACATCACTTTAATATATGGTATCACTCTGCATGTATGATCATTTCTATCTATAGGATGGTTATTGTTTTAGAACTATGAGATTCGTACTAGGCAATTGTGCTCACCCCTCGTTATTTCATTTTTTTTACAGGAAGAGAATTCAAATTGATTGGTTGGAGAGTTAAGAAGTTCATGTATATTTTACGTGTAATTTCATGGAAGATGTTAAAGAATTGAATTCTGTATATTAACGTTTGTAATTATTTATTGGTAACTCCATAACGGAAGCTTGGCATGTAATATTATTATTATTATTATTATTATTATTATTGTATTCATTATGAGAGAGAATATGTATTATTATATGCCTATTTGGGAAATAGGTTTGGAGGTTTTTTTTAGCTAAAATAGCTGTTGGAAAATTGGTTTTATATATGCTTATTTTGGGTCATCTTTGAGCTCAAAATTGAGTGGGCCCCAAACGTCTTTTGGGGTGGGTCCGAAGAGGTGACGTGTTCCTTGTCGCATGGCAAGTCACACGGTGAAGACGGTTCGTCAAAACCATTTATGAGTGAATGAGAAGTTGATGTCGTTTTTGGGTTCGTGGAATGAATAGTTAAAGAAGTAAATATGGGTTTCTTTGAAATAGGTTGTTCCACATTGAAACTTTAAGAGAGCTTGTGTATGTATATAAGTTCTAAACTACAACACTTTGGGTTGGGCCCCTTCCCAAGTTTGTAGAATGGAGAAGTTATGGACAAAGTGAACCTTAACCCAAACCACCACACACGTGCGCGCGCCGCCGTCTGATCAGTCGACCGGGCCGAGCGCGGGTGTGGGTTGGGTCGGTTCTTATATTCATTTTTTGGACAAAATTTATTTGAATTTTTAATGAAATAAAATTCAAATTTTGTGCCAAAAATTGAATTTATTTTTTGTCCATTTCTAGTTCGAAATTCAAATAGATTAAACAGTTCAAAACTGTTTGAACCCTGGACAGATTTAGTTCCAGCCAGACAGATTTAAGTCTGTTCAGCAGTTACCAACAGATAGAAACTGCTGGCAGTTATCTGTTGCACCTGTCCAATTTGAAATTGCATCTGGTCACTTCAAATTTTGTACCTGTTCGAGTCTATATAATTTTAGATTTGTTCCAACATTTGGTAGTCCGAAAATATTCGTTTCTTTTATCTTCTTTTTGTTCTCTTGCATCAATTATTCTTCATATTATTTTAGGAAAAAATTCAGAGAGTTTAGAACACAAGGTTCTATTTCACCGGACAAATTTGTTTGGAGTGCTACTACAAATTTGTGCAGATCATTGTATCTTGGGAGATAGACGCCATTTAACCGTAAGCACCGTAGCGGGCGCGAATCTATCTTAAGGATAGAGTGTCACACACTTGACTTGATCTTTTATTTTTCATTCGGTTCGACAAAATAAATTCTGTAAGTTATTTATTTTATTTTGTTTGATTTAGTTTCAATTTATTTTATTTACACAGAAAATTGTTGCAACAATAGCCACAAAAAACAAAATAGGTTTTTTAGCTCAATAAGACAAAACATCACATCCAATTCATAATCATTACATTCTTTCTCTCACAAAAAAGCCAAAAGCCCTTTCCAAACCAAGCTTTTTAGCCCTAGGCTAAAATAGCCAAAAAAACTAAAAAGCCAAAAAGCTAGTCCACTTCCCAAACCAGGCCTATGTTTCTATTACTTAAGGGTAATAGATATTTATTTTTTTAAAAAAATGGGCCTAAATTAAATACTTTTGGTAATGATTCCGAGTAATTAAAAATTGGTGTGTGACAAAGTTGTGTATGGTTATACAGTATAATAAGATATAGGCGGTGTTTGGGAACGATTTTTTTGTGGTTTTTTTGTGATTTTTTTTCACTAAAAGACAAAGTAGTTACAAAACCAAAAAAAAAATCCAAACAAAAAATCACATTAAACCTCATAATCATTTCACTTTTTATCTCACAAACATTACATTTAATCACAAAAAAACTTAACTATCTTCTCAAACACAAAAAAAAATTTCTCTAATAATATCATATAACTAAAAAAACCTACGAAAAAACTCACTTCCCAAACACTCACATATATTCAAGGTAAATAGACATGTGGTATAATATGATTGGAGATAGGATTAAATTGACTCAAATTGACAACTTTGGGAATCAAAATGATAAAAATTAAAATTTAAGGGATTAAAATGATAAGAATGACTTTATGGGCTAAAGCTGTCTTTTAGCCATATTGTTCCCGTTAACAATATACACGGATGTAAGAGCTATGACCAAATTGATTCAAACTGACTATTTTAAGGACCAAAATGACAAAATTGAAATTTAAGGGACAAAGATAAAAAAGATCGCATACTTTAAGCATTAAAACTATTTTTTATTCAAGTTTTGATATTTGGAAAAAGAAAACTAGTTCACCCACTTGATAGTGCCCAATAAAACTATCCTTATTTTCTGTATTTTCTGTCACTACTACATAAATAATTAAAAATCACACTTTGACAAATGAAAATATCTTATTTTTATTAAAAGTGTGATAAAAAAAACTAGATTGATAAGAGATTGTTTGGGATGTCCTAAATAAGTACACGTTTTGGACTAAAAAGTTGAGAAAAAAAAATGGTTGTTTGTGATAATTTTTTTGACTTTTTATGAAAAAATGTGTATTAAAAATTGTATAAATTAGTGTATATGAGAAGCTTTTTGGCGAGTAGGCAGTACGGTGGCAACATTATGCAGAGTAATGTATAGGAGATGCTTGCCTCATTTTCGGGCATTGAATTGGATGGTGCTGTTCGACCCGTGGAGGCCTACCGTGGGTTCCATTTTGCTAATCAGAACTGTTAAATGTGTAGAATTCGTCGAGTACTATATATTTGTAAAAAATTATGTTAATTGGATATCGATAGCTATCTGATCGAATTAGTTTTTTTGTCAACCGTTAACTATAACACCATCTATTTTTTTATACAAAACTGATTTGATCATGTAGTTAGCGATATCCGATTAACGTGATTTTTTTACAAATGTATAGTACTCAACGAGTTTTACACATTAAACGGTTCAGATTATCAAAACGGGATCTGTGATGGGCCCCCACAGGTCGAACAACACCGTTTTGTTTATGCACTTGCCTATTCCCTTTGTCCAACCAAAGTCAGTTAAAGTACAACTCATGTGAGAAGTGAGTTGTATTTTTTTTTTTTTATATAAAATTAATTTTTATTCTTTTTGGGTGAGTAGTGATAACTTTTTAACTCTTTTAATAACTTTTGGCTTTTTGGCTTTTTTGAAGGATGCCAAACCATCCCAAAATCATTTCTATCCATGTCCGATGGCTCTAGCTCTAAATCTATTTTACTTGCTCCAATGGAACCAATGTTGAAAAGATTGAAAATATCAAGCAACCATAGCCACTAGTCGACTCATTGAAAAGTTAAGCATTAATAATCCAAATGCATATTGGAGCAAGAACCTCTGCCAGGTGCAGGCTAGCTTCCATACTATTTGGTCACAAACTGATGCAGTACAGAAGACGAACCATTGAATGGCAGGTCAGTTAGAGTTCCCGTTATTCTTTTCTTATTCAAAGGATCACATCCATGCCATTTCATGACTCCCACTATGTGTAAGGTGAGGTGACTGAGTTTCAAACCTCTCCCTTTGATTACATTATCAGATCATTGGGCTTTATGAGGAGTGTTCTTTTAACTTTATGTGATATAAAATATTTATCAAAATTCTTCTAACAAACCTCAATGGTTTTTTTAACGTGAGCTGTTATTGAGTTTCAAGAACAAGTACAAAATTCCAAGGGCATAGCATATGAACCAAAAAACAAACAAGCAAAATACAAATACGACACCGCAGTAGGCTTGTCTGTGCTTCCTACCTTGCAACCCTATTCTAGCCTGTAACTAAAACACCCCAACTTTCATATAAGAAAGCCTTAAGCCTCCATGGACTGACATATGCTCAATCATCTGCTAAGCACATACCCCACTACATACGAGCTCCAAAATCATGCTCAAGCTTGACTTGTGAACGGAAAATGAATCCAAACAATCCGAGTGGTGAGTCAAGGGCCTCAAGGCCAAGTTGTCCATGAACAACTGGATTAATTTGCAACCTTATCTGATGGTAGAGAATTCTGACTCAAACCCCCCAAACAAGGGTTTATCATGAAGGGTCTAGGCAAGGAATTTCTAACCCTGGTAATCAATTAACTATAGTATAACAAACACCTACAACAGGAACAATGAGTTAAGGTTTTCTGAATGGCGGCCTCTAGTTTCTTAAGGTGGTCCAATGAGTTCTCACCATTCCAATGTTATGATTTTTTGTGATATGAAGGTAATTGTCCTGGTTGATATAGCTAGATTCGAATCAAATATAGCCTAATCACGTGTGTCTTTGTTGATTGTGTTCTTTATTTTTCACTTACCAGCTATGGGATTTCTTACTATACTGAGGTAGGAAAATCAGTGTGCTCTATTAATTGGTGTTCGCGAACCACATGCACTTGTTTGGTTGCTTTTGATCCTAGAATAGTTATGGACAACTAACTATGCTCTGACTTTGCAATGCATCGTAGTACTGAGTTTCTAGAGATAACTTCTCTTCTCTATTTGTGAGCGTAGGTGAACTGTACATGGTTGTATGCAGCCCAACAGATGGTACATTAGTGGCAACAGGGGGTGGAGATGACAAAGGATTTCTTTGGAAGATTGTTTAAAGAGATTGGGCTTTTGAGCTACAAGGTATTAGTCACTGATACATAATTGCCTATCTAGAAGTTATCAAAACGCTTGGCTCACACCGACCATCTTTCTAGAAGGCCTGCTAGGGAAGATTGTCCCAAACAAATCATCCAGAGACAAATTTGTTATTTTCATTTTTTTTACCTTAATAATCTCTCTTTTCTTTTTCTTTCTTCCTACATTTTGTTACTTTGAAATAGTTTTTTTATTTTATTTAGGAAAGTTATAAACTCCTAAATGTATAGAATGATTCCTTGTTTCAAGTTATTCATGCAGTTCCTGTCATATGGGGTTTGGCATCCAATACTTTTGTCATTATTTTAGATTCACATCAACTGCTACAAGTCATAGGCTACTAAGATTACATGTCATAGATTTTTTGTTATTTTTAATTTTCTTTTTTGGAACTCAAAATGCTGACATTACATTTCAAAACAGTATTGTTTGGGAAAACTATATGTAAACCCATATGGTTTATTTCTTCCCAAAAAAAAAAAAAAAAAGTGAAGAGAAAGATTTTTATCCCTGGTTACAACATCTCTGATGATTTTCGTTAAACCTGACTTAGAAATGAAAGGGTAAATATGGTTACCCCATGGACAGCTCCATTTCCCTCCTTATAATGCTCTTGAAGGGCCAAAACCAAAGATAAAGTGCTTACTCTGTTGCTTTTCAGATAGTGCTACTAGTTAAACATCTTAAAAAGTATTTTACCTGAATGCCATTTTTAGCACATCAAAGTTATTGTTAATGGTTGTCCAATTACAATTTAACTTAAGTGACATGTTGTCTAATCACAAAATCAATTTAAGTAGTATATGTCCCCTAGGGTTCCCAGCAGTTTGGACGTAGTTCTCTTCCCAATAAAGAGGATAAATTGGAGTCTCCTTAACTTACCTATCAAAAGGAAATTATTTAGAATGCACAATTCTTTTATACTTTTTAGGTGTAGG
>NW_021029289.1:126320-147566 GCF_004153795.1 Camellia sinensis | reverse complement strand
TACTGGATCTATATAGATGACAGTTCGAGTATATTCAAAATGGTATGTCACTGTTTCAATTACAGAAAAAAAGTGTGAATGAAACATGAAGTATAGGCAAAATAAGGCCACTTTCAGTTCGGACCAAGGTCCAAATAGAAGGCAAAGAGGGCTGCCAATTTATGCAAAAATGGGGCCAAATAAAGGATATAACTACAAGTGATACATGGAGACACCAAACCAATGTTGAGCCCTTCTCCAATGTTGAAGAGGGGCTCAAAATAAGCCTAATGTCAGTTTAAAACATGCTCGAAAATAACTTGCTCATGGGTCAAAAATTAGGTCAGCATGCAAACTATGACATACAAGAGGATCAATGAAGCAAGTGTGTCATGGAGGGCTCAAACAGGGTTGAGCCTTAATGAAAGGTGAAGATGAGGCTCAAAAGAGGGCCCTTTTCGTTAAGGGCCGGAGCTTGAAACAAAAAGGCAAGTGGGGTTAGAAATAGATCAAGAAAAAGGGTCAAAAGGGTAAAAGTGTTACTTTACCCTTGAAGATTCAAACTTTTGTTGCTTCTTGGATGGATTTGCAGCTTCTTTGCCCTTGAGACCTTTCCTTGTTGCTGGAAATGAGATGGTGGTGGTAGAGCTTGGTGGTGTAGAAGGAATGGTGGTTAGGGACTTAGGGTTTTTTTGAAGAAATGAGAGCTAATGGAGATGGAGTTGAGTAATGGAGACTTGAAGAGCAATTTTTCTAACCCCAATTTACTACAAGACTTGCTTGCTATATAGGCCAAAGAAGGGGTGTAAGGTGGGGGAAAAGGAGAGCAAAACTCCCCACAAAATATCCCCGATAAATATCTTGTCTGGGGGATAATGCCCCACAGCTGTAAAGTGCAATTAATTATTTATTTGGACTGTATTATTTATTTGGACCCTCCGAGCGAGGGCACAACTGTAATAAGTGTGCGTGAGTGTGATGTATGTCTTCCAACCCCACGTCTTTCTCCCTTTTATTTATCCGCTTATGATGGTTAGATTAGGGCATATAGTGCATCTTTTGGGACTGTCTGTTTCATTCACACTTTTTTTCTGTTTGGTGATTATTTTATATACTTCATGTTATAGCACCTTTTGAGCCTTGTCTTGCATCACATTTTTGGGAGACATGCATATATCTGTGCAAATACATTGTTTGGTGTCTCCATGTGTCACTTGTAGTTATATCCCTTATTTGGCCCCATTTTTGCATAAATTGGCAACCCTCTTTGCTTCTGTTTTTGGACCTTGGTCCGAACTGAAAGTGGTCTTATTTTGGCCTATACTTCATGTTTCATTCACACTTTTTTTCTGTTTGGTGAATATTTTGTATACTTCATGTTATAGCCATTGTTGAGCCTTATTTTGCATCACATTTCTATCATGTTTGTATACTGATTTGAGATCTGCCATATACTGTAAATATTCATATTCTTGGTCCCTCTTCAATGTTGTAGAAGGAAAATTTTCAGTTTGGGTCTTGCTTATATCACTTGCTTCATTACCTCTCTTTTGGCCCCTATTCTTGCATGCCATTTTTCCCCTACCTATGCTTGCTGTTTGGCCTTGTTTATAACTGTGAAAATGCATTTTTTTGGGACTGTCTAGCTTCTTTCTTTGCATTGCATGTCCATATTGTGCATGTTTGGCATAGCTATAGGCCATTTCGGGTGCCTAATGTTGCATTTCGGGACATTTCCTTGCATTTCATGTCATTTCGCCTCATCACGGGGCTGTTTTCCCCATGTTTTAGTGCTGAAATTTCATTAGAATGTTTGCATGTCATTTCCATGCCATTTCATCGCATTCTGTCACCGCCTCGGTTTGCGTGCCCGTGTGCACGCATTTCGAGGCACTTCATTTTTATCCGCCGGCATCCGATGTGAGTGTGGCTGAGGCTCACTCATGTTGGTATAAGCCCACTTGTCATTTCCATGCCATTTCATCGCATTCTGTCACCGCCTCAATTTGCGTGCCCGTGTGCACGCATTTCGAGACACCCCTTTTTTATCCGCCGACATCCTATGTGAGTGTAGCTGAGGCTCATTCATGTTGGTATAAGCCCACTTGTCATTTCCATATCATTTCATCACATTTTATCATCGCCTCGGTTTGCGTGCCCGCGTGCACGTACTTCGAGACACATTTTATCATCGCCTCGATTTGCGTGCCCGCGTGCACGTACTTCGAGACACATATCATCGCCTCGGTTTGCGTGCCCGCGTGCACGTACTTGGAGACGCATATCATCGCCTCGGTTTGCGTGCCCGTGTGCACGGACTTCGAGGTACCTCATTTTCATAGCATTCTGTCATTTTCTCGGTTCGCGTGCCCGTATGCACGCTTTTCGAGGCACCTCACTTTCATAGCATTATGTATGTCAGGATTATATCTTAGTTGCATTTCATGCATATCATGCATATTGCATCGTGTCCGGAATAGGAGTTAGCCCGGGTACGGGAAACGAGGTACATTTCGTACTCCGAGTGACGGAATGTGTTTCAATTCCCCAGTCACCGACACTCCGGATTATCCATGATGGAGTTAGGTTTTAGCTGTAGTTTCATGTGCATTCATCCTATATTGAGTTGTGCATTTCGACTCCTCGGCCATCATGCCTCGGTATGCGTGATTAGTGGCACGAGTTTCGAGACATGCATATATTTGTGCAAATACATTGCTATGTCCCTTTCCTGCTCTCTGTTGCAGCAGAACGAAGAATCAGCAACCTTTTGGGGCTTGGCACGCATTTCAAGAACAGGTGTAAACAGAGGCTAATTGGGGCATTCCGGTGGATTTCCGCGCAAGACAATCCGGACATGCATCATCCATCAGAAGCAAGGCAGTCCCTGGCTTGCACGCCAGCTTTACTTGTTTTCTAGTTAATTCATTAATTAATTAGAATTTTGTAATATTTTGGACTGTAATATTCTTTTATTCGGGACTGTAATATTTGGACTGTATATTTATTCGGATCCTCTACGTGAGGGCACAACTTTAATAAGTGTGCGTGAGTGTGATGTATGTCTTCCAACCCCACGTCTTTCTCCCTTTTATTTATCCGCTTTGATGGTTAGATTAGGGCATATTTCAATTAGCATACAGTATGACAGCATGTTTGCATTCATTCATCTGTATTGCATGCACCGGGCTCGGCGCACCATACTAACTGCATCGCACTTTCAATTCCAAGTTGAATACATGGTAGTTGTAGCATTTCATATACCATCTTAGAATAGCCGAGCCTGCTATAGTTGCATTTTGCATGTGTTGCATTAGGCATTTCTGTATACTTAGGATCATGCATGATTTCTAATGTAGTTTCTATTTTGGCTCGGAGTACTTGGTGAGTTTTATGCTTTAGCATCCTTGCATGCGTGTGAGTGTTGCCATGAATAGCATGCTTACCATGAGGCTATGTGCTTATCTGATATAACTGCCTGAATGCCTGTGGGTGAAGGTTGCGTTATCTGAATTGGAATAAATCATCAAATGTTTCAAGCCTACCTGCGGGTAGCAAACCATTTTCAAAAACAAGCATGAAATGTTTTGTTCCAATTCGGGCGACCCAGTCTATACTTATATGTTGTGAGCATCACATAGTAACCTAGGCTAATAACCGGTTTAAGGACATACAAAGTTTTCAAAAATTGATATCATGGTTAGTAGAGGCCGGTCTATGACCGGGCGAGCGGGGGTGCTCACGAAGTGACCTTCCCCAATCGTACCCAAGTTCCCGAGCCGAGGCAACTTTGGTAATGACGGACACGTGGCCTTTTGGCACCGAGTCAGGGTTTCCTAAATTTCCCATTAAAAAATATTTAGGTGGCGACTCTGTATCTGGCAAAGCAGTCCATGTTTGGCACTACTTTTTCAAAAATCTGTTTCTCAAAACGATTTGCCGGATTTGGACTCCTTGGTTCAGATTAGGAACCGTGACAATTTAAGAGTCCGAGCTGTAGTGACCCCAAATGAACAGAACGGGAGCTCGTTCCTCCCGGGGCATTCGGGGGACGTCTACAGAACCCTTTCAGCACGGTTTCCTGTTCTGTATCAGCTGTACACAAGCTACCCAATTCTTGAGCAAAATTCTTAGTACCGGTGCTCTCCGGCAACTTCCCCTTGTTGTCGACCGTTCCGGCCATTGCCGACGTTCCTGTTTCCAGCTATTCCCGCTTTGGTTGAGACCCCTCATCAACATCTGGTTGGCCACTAAGCCACCCTGTATTATCCTTTGATCCGTTCATGTCAAACCAGCTGATCTGTACATCCCCCAAATCATGTTCATCAAAGAACTGCAGATCACTAATGTCCTCCTCAAGCTCAGCTAAGTCATCTAGTCCCTGGCTTGGCCCGTCTTCCCAGACTACATTAACCTCCATCCCCATCGGCAATTCCACCCTCAGTCTGTCCTGGCTAGTTGGCGCAATGTAAAAGTAAGGGTTGTATTCTTCTTCAGTTAAGCTCACAGGGCCCTCAGGCATGCCTTGTTCTACCACAACCACCACCATGGGTTCGGATTGGGATATGGACATACTCATCGTGCACAAGTTTGTTCTTTTTGGGATGAACAGCGCTGGCTTAGGCAGGTGGGAGAGAGTGATATATATGCTGGGGTCGTACGGGACGGCCATTGTTTGGATAAGGTTTACTTGCCTGGGTGGAGGAGGGGGTTGGTTATGTGGTGGGAGTGGGTTTGTAGTGACGTTTGGCTTCTCAAGAGGCGCTATCACTTTGTTGTCAATGAGATCCTAAATCTCATTACGGAGTCTAAAGCATAGGTCAATGTCATGACCATGCTGCTGGTAGAAGGCGTAATACTTGGCCGGGTTGTGTGTAGGAGGGAGGGGATTAGGCAACGGGCGTGGTTCCAGGGGCTTCAGATGCCCTTTTCTGATTAGGACCCTGAAGGCTTTGGATAGAGACATGTAGAGTGGGGTGAAAACCCTCTGGTCTCGGGGTGGGTATTTTACAGGTTATGGGGTGGTTCCGGATGTACTAGTAAAGGGGGTGGCTGTTTTCGGTGTGGTGGTGACCATACCAATGTCAGAAGTCCTCGCAGCTGCGTTGCTACTCATAGCCGCATTTTAACTGTGTGTAAAAGCCCTCTTGGGCTGCTCCTTTTCATGGTTAATCAGACCCTATTTCATCGCATCTTCTATCTGTACCCCTATCTCATGAAGGTCAGCAAATATAGGTAGGGGTAGGACAATCATCTTCTGCAGCACATTCGGTTGTAGATTACGAACGATCATTCTTATCTGGTCCTTCTCAGCTGGCCTGGTGGTCATCATAGAGGCCTTGGCCCTCCACCGAGTGACGAAATCGGAGAAGCCCTCCTCCGGCTCTTACCGAGTTACCTCGAGATCACAAGTTGTGACCTCGATTTGAGTGTTATAAGAATATTGGGCAATGAAGGCCTCGGCCATCTCTTCCCAGCTCCTTTTCACAGAATCCTACAATTTAGCGTACTAGATAGCTGCAATACCTGATAGGGTCCGGCCAAAGAAGGATAGCTTTTGCAGTCTAGTCAGGCCCATCGGCCGCAGAATATTTGAAAATAGCCATAGGTGGACCATATGATCGCCCGAGCCATCGAAGCGATCTATGTGTGTCCTTTTAAATCTATCTGGCAATGTCATCGCCGAATCTGTATAGCCGTCCTCTATGTCCAGGATCGAGTTGACACCCTGAGCCCTTTTAAAAAGCTTATCAAGCTTGCCCACTTTTAGAGCGGTAGGGTCAACCTCGAACTCAAAGGGGGTCTTCATTGGGTTGGCTGGTGCTTTGGAAGTCTGAGGTGGAATTGGATCCACTGGGATGTCCGCATTTTCCTGGACATTGTCTGTGGAAGCAGGAGCTCTGGGTACTGGAATATCTACAGGAGGTGGGTGGGATGCAGAAGCTGTTGCCAGCTACGGTTGTTGTTGTTGCTGTTGAAGCCTAGCAATGAGTTCAGCCTGCTAGGCTACAACCTCTGCTTGGCAAGCGGTAACTTCCGCTTGGCGAGCAGCATCCCGCAGCATGGCCTCGATGGTCAGTTAAAGCTGGCGCATCATATCCTTCATACTGTCTGAGGGGTGCTGATCTGTCAGAACTGGTGTATACTCTCTTTCTAAGGTGGAGGCAGAAAAGTGGGCCCAACTGCGCACAGGTGAAGCAGATAGTGATCGCTGAATTGGCGATTGTAGAACCAGTGCTCTATGTCTGACTATCCTCCGTTTCGTAACCGGAGGTAGTGAAGCAAACACTGGTTGTCCTCCAATTAGATCCTTAGATCGATAAATCCTCCTGACTCTGGTCCAGAGTGCTCGGGGGGAAACTGCCTCATCGGAAACAATTGTGAAATACTACCTTGCAAAAAGAAAAATAAAGCAAAAAAGAAACAACAATCAACAAATGCACAGCACCTCGGCTTAGATAAGGACAACACACATTTGAAGTCAAAAGCTGGACAATCTATACTCAAACACTGATTCCTGTCCCAAAATTTCTGCCTCAAAACTGATACCCAAACTTGCAACTGATACGTACATTGCTACAGAGCCACACTCTAAAAGCACATATCAAGCAAGTGAGAGCCAAAACAACCCTATGGTGGGGTAGGGTTACCCTGTCCTAATTTCGTCAGGAGCTAGGGGTTCATTACACACGCATGCAGTTTCAAACAATCCTGCATTCGGGTGGGCAACCTGTCCTAGTTTGGAACAGTCTCTATGGCTTCTGGTATGCAACTAGGTCAATTGGTCAAAAAGAGTGCCTCAACAAGACCACCTAATATACCTCTCGCTCTTAACACCGAGAAGTGAAAGGGGGATCAAACGGTGCAGCGGTGATCCAGATCTAAGGTTTGTGTTCCCATCGTGGCAGAGCCTGCAACCGGTCAGACTGATGGCACGCTTTCCAAGCGAGCCTCTAGCAAACCACTCAGGAATTACATATGGCAAACACTGTGACTTAGGCACACCTATGCAAATGCAATGCAAAAAAACACAGAAATGTAGATAAAACAACATATCATGAGTTCTAGTCAAGTTCTCTAAGTCCCTAGTAGAATCGCCAGAACCTGTAGACTCGGATTTCTTTGCGCCCCCCTTTCGGAGAGCTCGAATTGGTCCTACAGTTCGGACTCCTGTCATGGTTCTGAATCTAATCTCACAAAGTGCAATGTGAAACTGATAAACACCAAAGAGTCCAATCCGGCAAATGATTTTGGAAAATCGATTTTAGATCAAATAATGCCAAAACCAGACTGCTTTGCCAAATTACAGAGTCGCCACCTAAATATTTTATTTTTGGGAAATTTAGAAAACCCTAACTTGTGCCAAAGGCCACGTGTCCGTCATCACCAAAAGTTACCTCGGCTCGGGAACTTGGGTACGAGAGGGGAAGGTCCTGAAATGAGCACCCCCGCTCGCCCGATCAAAGGATCGGCCTCTACTAAGCATGATATGTTGTTTTATAAACACATGTGTTCTTATCCAATTATTAGCTAACTTTACTATGTGACGCACACAATCAAGTATAGACTAAGTCGCAAGACTTGGAACAAATAAACTCATGTTTGCTTTCGAAAATGGTTTGAAATTGCCAGCTTCAAGTGGACTAAAACGCAAATTTGTCACATCAAGTGGGCTTAAAACATGATGATTTGCCACTTTTTAAAGTGGGCTTAAAACTCACATTTATCGAATTGTTCCAATTCAAGCAACAAAGCCTTCATCCACAGGCATTCATGCAGTTAATCATTTAAACACATAGCCTCATGGCAAGCATTCTAAACATGGCATCACTCAAACTCATGCAAGTATGCTAAAGCGTAAAACTCATAGTGTACTCCGAGCAAAAACAAAAGCTAGTGAGAAATATGCATGATCCTAACTATGCTAGATGCCTAATGCAACGCATGCAATAATGCAATTAAATAGGCTCGGCTATCTAAGATGGCATATACAACATTTCGATAGCATGCTTTGAAACACGTATTCAAATAAGTATTGAATTGACAATGCAGTTGGAATGATGTGGCAAGCCTCGGGGCATGCAAGACAAATGAATGATGTAAACATGCAAACATAAGGTATTCTAATTGAAACATGATCCCTAATCTAACCATCAAAAGCTGATAAATAAAAAGGAGAAAGACGTGGGGTTGGAAGACATGCACACATGCACGCACACTTATTACAACATTGCGCCCTCACGAAGGAAGGTCTGAATAAATAAGTTAAGCTACACTAAGCTAAGCTAATTATTACAAAATAAAGTAATTAACTATTCTAGCTAATTAATTATTACAACACAATTGAATAACTAGCTATGCTAAGCTAATTAGAATATTACAAAACGAATTGAAAAATCAGCTATGCTATGCTAAGCAAATTAAAGCAATTTAAACGACCTCGAGGGATGAGGGATGCATGCATGCACGGTTGGCTTCCTCCCAAAAATCCATCGCCTTGCCATTGGTTGCCTCTGTTTGCACTCGTTTGATCTTCGCAAATTACACCAACTTTACTGCCTCTGCTCCAACACAGGAATACACTTGCACAAAAATTCACTGGTGACCGGTCGACCACAAAAGGTGGTTGTCGGCTACAACACATTGCTAGTCAGCTAGTTAAGTGGCCGGTCGGCCACCCCCATTTTCCGGACTTCTATTTTTACTGTAACAGAGAGCAACAGAGGCAAAACAATGTATACTTCAAGGAATATGTGTACTGCTACACCCCTTATCATTTCTCAAGCTCAAAGGAGTGTAGCACTTGGCTCTAAAACCATCAACCAAGCATTTTCAATACATGATGGCCATAGAACTGAGCTTTTACAAAGTCAATGAATGCACAAATAAGACTCAAAGGACCATCACCCTATCATGCATGATTAAGGGTGATGGCGACCAAGAAACGTGACATGTTTCATCACTTTAAGTATGAAACGTCCCACATTTCTTGTGTTTGGATTAACGTCCGATACAAACACATGCAATGCAACACAAATGCTCATCTTGCTCAAGTTTTACTTGGTTCATTTTATTTACACATTTTACATTACCGATTAGTCCTTTAACCGATTAAGTCCAATGTGAAAGTCATCTAATTAGAAAGATGGCCTAAGCCATAAGTGCCTTTAGCATGAAAGAGGTCTCATGCTGTTGGTTAGTAGAACCCCTCAAGAGAGGATTAAAACCATTAGGCATGAGAGCCTCAATTCCGTACTCAAGCCAACAAGGGGCTCAAGACCACTTTCAAAGCAAAGTAAAAAGTGAAGAATAGAGGGAGGTTGCAGACTTTTTAGTGCTAAAATGGCAAGCAAAATAATACTACAACATGCAAGCAGCACATGCACAACATGTTTAAGAGCCAAAAGCATTAAAGCTAGTAAAGAGCACTACACTAGAGGCAGGCAATATCAAGTTCAACTAACCAAACCAGCTCAAAACAGAGCTAAAACAAGCCAAAACAATGGCAAAAACATATAGAGATTGAACCATAAAAGGCTAGAAAAACATGCTCATGTGTTAGCTCGCAAGCAAGACTCAAGACACAACTCTCAAAAGCAAAGAAAGAGTGAAATATGTGAAAGTGTGACAGAACAATATACACTGAAATCACATGTAAAATGATGCAACAACATGCAAACAACTCAAACACTTCATGCTAGAGGCCTCAAAACAAGGAGCTAGTGAAGACCATTGCACTATAGCCATGTAACATAAGCCTCGAAGGACTTAGTGTAGACACCCCATTTTTGACCGTCCTCAAGACTTGGACGTCACCGCTTGAATACTCGGTGATCACCCATGTTCATGCTCGTTTTGAGTTCCCGGAGGTCTCGGCTACGCGCCTTGCCTCAGAATCTCTCGACTCGACTGTTTTGTGTTTGATTTTGCACCAAACACTTGTGTTTTTGCTTCTGAGGGAAAAGAGTAGCTTGTTAGCTACCCCTGACACCCACCGGCCCTGGCTTGAGGCCACCGGCCGTGTATTCTTGCTACCGGCCATTGATGGAATATACCATTGGCCGGTCGACATTTGGTGTGGTCGGCCGACCATCTGTTTGGCCGATGGACTCCTTTTCTGGCCGATACCACCTTTTTTCCTTTTTTAGGCATAATGCGTGCCACCTGGGCCAGCTGGAATGCACAGACCCTGCCCCCCTTGCACGGGTGTGGCTGTTTTAAACCTTTGCACCTTTTTGGTCCAAGCTTCCTACAGAAGATTGCACCCTTTGCTCAAGCTTCTTGTGGAAGCTTGATCCTTTGTCATAGTTTCCTCAAGAAGCTTGCACCCTTAGCTTAGCTTCCCTTGGAAGCCTTGACCCTTTTTGAATAGCTTCCCTTGGAAGCTTAGTGTTTGCATTGTCTATATAAGAGACGCCTCTTCTCCTTTGATGGGGTTGAGCAAAAAATCAGACCTAGGACATATATATTCTGATACATACATCTTCTCTCTCTATATCTCCCTCTCTCTCTTCATTTGTGTGTGTTTGAGGGCCTAAAAGGGTGATTTGTTCTTACTTTTGCACTAAAACACACACCATTACACCATACATCGACTTTGGGAGGTGTTGAGGGTTTATTGTTGAGGTTTTGAGCTGGTTTTGATAAGAAGAAGGTGGCTGGACTTGCTGTTCTTGAGGTGTTCTTCAAGGGTAACACTTTTGCTTTAGATTCCCCAATCTTGCACTAGCTTTTGACCTACTTTGCATACTAATTTGAGCTTCGTGTATAACTAAAAAAAGTCTTGTATTCGCATGCTTAAGATACTTCATTAAGGTCATTTTAATGTTTGGGGTCAATCTCCCTCTCTTAGGCCTTGTTTGGCCTTTTTTGTGCTCTCTTTGATAAGCTTTGGGGACTTTTGTGTATTGGCCTTCTCACCACTAAAATCCAGTGGATTTTCAATGGTGAAGAAGGGGTTTTGAAGTGTTTCATAGGGGGGGACACCCCTCTCCCTTGGTCTCTCTTTTGTTTGCATTTTCGGCCCATAAGGGCAGCATGTATGATTAGTTGTTCTTGAGTTCATTCCAGAGGTTTTTGGGTGTTATTGGGTCATATTATGCCTCTGTTTTTGGTCGGATTGAAGGTCCCTTGCATGCATAATATACTTGCTTTGTATTCTCCCGTTATGCCTAGAAGTGCATCATGCATTTAACCTACTATACTCTCATGTTTTGGCCTAACTTTGTGAAATTCTTATCCATGTCTTACCATGCTTAAGGTCTGTTGGGAGCTTATTTGATCATATTTACCATGTTTGTTATAGCCCCTTTGTATTTTGGCTTGTGAGCCTTGAGGGTGTGAGTCATGAGCATGTTTTAGTTTGGTTGTTTCAATGATTTGGAGTCATTTCACATGCCATTTCAGTCCCTAATCCATGTTCCTATGCTTGCATCCATCACCCTTTTCATGCCTTGAAGAGGTATCCTTTGGTGCCTTGAAATGAGCATTGTGCATGCTTATTATTTAAGTCTTTGGGGTTGCCATATCAGTGGGTTTTGGGGCATATTTTGATGCATAAAAACTCTATTTTGAGTTGCTTAGTTCATGCCAAGTTTGCTTGGGGTAGGTGTTGAGCAATGCTCTCTTTTGTAGCCTTGAATACCTTCTATTTTGCATCCATTCCCTAGCATGTCTTAGTGTCATCTTTTGCATGCTTTTCAGAGTTTAATATGAGTGTTTAATGTCCAAATATATTGCCTTTAAGTATGCTCAGAGTTGTCCTCTTTCACGCTTAGATGATAGGCCTTGGTATGTGCATGCTTGCATGCATAAGTTGTGCCATTTTTGACTCTTTTGGCCACTGTTTTAGGGTGTGGCTGAGGCCTTCCCTTTCGGTCTAAGTCCATTCTTGTACATAGTTGTATGTTTGACTTGTTGCCGCTTGTTGCATGCTTGCATTGTACCATGTTTGCATCGCATGTTGAATTGCCTTGTATTGCCTCTTGCATGATTAGCACATTGCATGCTTGCATAATATATTGCATTGCATTTGGCATGTTTTACATCTTAGCCTCATGTTGTATTCTTGAGCCATGTTTGCATACATTCATTGCATTGCTTGGTTTGGGGTGTCAAACCAAGCATGAGGATTGATGGTGTTCGTACTCCAAGTGACGTAACATGTCTCAATCCTCGGTCACCGACGCCCTTGATCTCAATATGATAGGGTGTTAGCATTCATTTCTTTTGTTGCATGCATTTTACATAAATGGAAAAATTGGCCTCTTAGGCCATCATGCATGAAAATGCATAGTTTATGGCCCGAGGGTCGAGGGTCATGCTCCCTTAAGTCCATTGCATGATAGGGAGTGTGGTCATGCTCACATTTGCTTGAAAATTCCATGCCATACACTACTTGCCCTCTGCTGCTGTCAACTACAGGATTCTGCAGGAATAAATAGCCAGCCGGCTACTTGGGGTGCCGAACGACCAAATAAAATTAGCCGGTGGCTCAACCAATGGTCGATGACCATTCCTTTTGGCGGGTGGTGTCCCCACTTGGTCGGTGATGCTCCCAAGTGTTCAGAGAAGCCTCCTTGGGACTTGTACAAATTTTCAGAGGAGCTAGGCAGTGTAAACAGAGGCAACAGTGCTATGGCAGCGAGTTTTCGAGCGGGGTGAGTCAAGCATGCATCATTCGGGCATTCCGAGGCGGAGTTACGACAGTCTCTTTAGCTTCACATTTAAATCTTTTTTTTTGTGATTAATTTGTTAATTAATTAGAGGGTCTGTAGTAATTAATTAGTTAGGATAGTTGATTCATTATTTGGACTATATTATTCTTTTGGTCCCCCCGGGCCAGGGCGAATTTGTAATAAGTGTGGGTGAGTGTGCATGTCTTCCAACCCCCACTTCTTTCTCCCTTTTACTTACCAGATTTCAATGGTTAGTATTAGGTCATATTTAAATTAGCATACCTTATGCTATGCATGCGTGCATCCATACATTTGTCTTACATGCACCAGGCTCGGTGCATCATACTAACTGCATTGTATTTCAATTTCAAGTTGAATACGTGTTAGTTGTAGCATCATCATACGCCATCTTAGAATAGCCGAGCCTATTGTGTTCGCACTCCTGCATGTGTTGCATTAGGCATTTCCGTATAGTTAGGATCATGCATGGATTTCTAACATAGCTTTTGTTTTGGCTTGGAGTACTCGGTAAGCTTTTACGCTTTAGCATCTCGCACGAGTGAGAATGTTAACATGACAGCATGCTTACCATGTGGCTAGATGCTTATGTGATATGAACTGCCTGAATGCCTGTGGGTGAAGGTTGGATTGCTTGAGTTGGAATAACTCATCAAAATTTGTGTTTTAGCCTACTCGCGAGTAGCAAATTTCAAAACATTTTCCAAACAAACGGATGCGATGCTTTGTTCCAAATTAGGTGATCTAGTCTATACTTGTTTTGCTGTGTGCATCACGTAGTAATTCTAGCTAGTTAAACCAGAATAAGAACACATAGCGTTTTCAAAACAAGATATCATGATTAGTAGAGACCGATCTTCGGATCGGGCGAAAGGGGTTGCTCATAGCTGACCTTCCCCAATCGTACCCAAGTTCCCGAGCTGAGGCAACTTTGGTAATGACGGACAGGTGGCCTTAGACAAACGAGTCAGGGTTTCCTAAATTCACCCAAAATAAAATATTTAGGTGGCGACTCTGTATCTAGCAAAGCAGTCCATGTTTGGCACTTCTTTACAAAATCTATTTTTCAAAACGATTTGCCGGATTTGGACTCTTTGGTTCAGATTAAGAACCGTGACAATTAGAGTCCGAACTGTAGTGGGCCCAAATGAACAGAACGGGACTCATCCTCCCGGGACGTTTGGGGACGTCTACAGTTTTTGGCGACTCCACTGGAGATTTAGAGAACTTGACTCGAACTCATGATATCTTGTTTTGACTACACTTATGTGTTTCTTTGCATTGCATGTGCATTGGTGCACCTAGGACACCGTGTTGGCCATCTGCTATTCCTGACCGGTTTGCCAGAGGCTTGCCTTGTCAAGGCATGACCATAAGGCTGACCAGTTGTGGGCTCTGCCCGTATGGGAACACAAACCCTGGTTTTTACCGAGGCACCCTTTTCGACCATTCGACCTAGTGCATATTCGGAATCCATAGTGACCATTCCAAAGTAGGACAGGTTGCTTACCTGATATAGGTTGTTTGAAACCACTGCGTGCGTAGTGAAACCCTAGCTCCTGACAAAATAGGATAGGGAAACCCTACCCCAACATAGGGGTGTTTTGGCCCTCACTTATCTGCTATGTGCTTTAGAGTGCGTATATCAGTTTGCAAGTTTGGGCATCAGGCCTACAGACATCAGTGTTTTTCGGGAATCAGTTATCTGCGGGTATCAGATTCAGACTTGGGGGCAATGATTTGGAAACAGTGATCAGTGATTGAGGAACAGTGTATTCAACTTATCGACAGTGTGTTGTGATACCCAACTGTGTGTTGTGTGTTTATTTTACGCTGTTATGCTATCCATTTATATGGTTGTTTTATTTTCTTATTATCGCTTTATTTATCTTTTTACTAGGTAGTTTAGTGCGATTGCTTCTAATCCAGTAGATATTCCCCAAGCACTCTGGACTAGAGGTCGTCGACTCCATCAATCTGAGGATCTGATAGACGGACAACCAGTGTACTACTCACTACCCCCGGTTAGTAGACGAAGGGCAGTTAGGCCGAAGATATCAGTCTAGCGATCAGTACAGAGGGCTTTGTCTACCCCACCTGAGCACAGTAGGGATCAGGCCTTTGTTTCTCCCGCAGAGAGGGAATATATACCGGAAATTCATTCAGATCAGAACAGTATGGCAAGCTTAGAGGAGATGGTGCGCCAGCTCCAAGAAAGCATGAAAACTATGTAGCAAGACGCTGTCCGACAGGTGGAGTTCGCCAAGCAACAGGCCACGGTTATGACTGAACAAGCAGAGTTAATCGTGAGGCTACAACAGCAAGCCGGAGCATCTGCTTTGAATCAAGCTCCTCCCCCGCAAGTAGTTCCAATACTCGGGGAGACAACTAATGTTCAGAATGATACAGACATTCCCGCAAGGCCACCTCCGCCCCCGATCTTACCCCAGATCCTACCCCAGTTATCCAAAACGCCCACCAACCTGCCAGACTCTCCCCCTTTGAGTTCGAGACAGATCCCACAGCATTGAAGTTGAGTAAGCTTGAAAAGCTGTTCAAGAGGTCCCAGGGGGTCAACACCATCCCTGACATTGAAGATGGATATACCGACGCATCTGTGACGCTGTTGGATAGATTCAAGATGTTGTATATCGACCGATTTGATTGATCCGGGGATCCCATGGTGCACCTGAGATTGTTTTCAGATATCTTAAGGCCAATGGGCCTCACCAGACTACAAAAACTATCTCTATTCGGCCGGACCCTGTCGAGTGTGGCAGCCATATAGTATGCAAATTAGAAGATGATGTCAAGAGAAACTGGGGCGAGATGGATGAGGCCTTCATTGCACAATACTCGTATAACACGCAAATCAAGATTACGACCCGCGACCTCAAGACGACAAGGCAGGAGCCTAAGGAGAGCTTTTCAGAGTTTGTGACCAGATGGAGGGCCAAGGCCTCGATGATGACCCTAAGGCCCACAGATGAAGATCAGATCAGGATGATTGTGCGCAATCTCCAGCCTAAGCTAATGCAGAAAATGATCGTGCTCCCCTTCCCTACCTTTTCAGAACTGCATGAGATGGGAGTACAGATCGAGGATGCCTTGAAGCAGGGGTTAATTGATAATGACCGGGAGCAACCCAGAAGAACTTTCAATCGCAACAACAATGCAGGCCCGAGCGGCGTTACAACTACAAGAGCCTCGAAAGTGAGCATGGTCACCACCATTCCCCCTCCCCTCCAAGACCCATGGCAGCTACGCCATTCTCCGGTGCGTTCGGAAGCCATACACAAACACCAAAATACCCACCCAAAAACCAAAGAACCTTCGCTCCACTATGTATGCCCCTGTCCAAAGCTCTGGGGGTTTTAATCAGAAAAGGGCACTTGAAGCCCCTTGAGCCACGGCCATTACCGGAAAGACATCCCCCTACCCACAACCCAGCCAAATATTACGCATTTCACCAACAGCACGGTCATGACACTGACCAATGCTTCCGATTACATCATGAGATTCAAGATCTCATCGATAACGGGGCAATTTTGCCTCCTGAGAAACCTAATGTTACAACAAACCCTCTACCACCACACAACCAGGCTCCACTTCCCAAAAGAATCAATTTTATCCAGACTAGGGTCGTATCTTACGATCCTAGCATATATATCACTCTTTTCCACCTACCTAAGCCAGAGGTGTTCCTTCCTGACTGTACTGACTTGTACATGTTGGACATCCCCAGAACCCAACCTGAACCAATGGTGGTGACTGTTACAGACAGAACAGGGGAAGTTTCAGAGGAGAATGGGATTGTTGAGCCACAATCTGAGGAATATGGGAGTTCTGCTGAGGAAGCCTACGATTCGAGTGATTATATTCTGTCAGCAGGTCAGGTTCGGCCCGTTGTAGGATTACCAGAGAGGGCAGAGCTGTATATGATCCGAGGGGATGGATTTGAGTAGGGGACAAATAATTTGACGGCTATGGAAGAGGACCTTGCCAACCTCCAATTTTTCAATGACCAAGATCCAGGGGACGCAGCAGTCAACTGGTTTGATTATGAGGAATTAGCGGAGGCTACCGGGTGGTTGGATGATCAACCGGATGTTGTGGAAGAGTTCCAACCAGAACGAGGCCCGGCAGGGGCGAGAATGTCAGTGACGGCCGGAAGGGCCAAAAAGCAGAGTACATCGCCAGAGAACGCCGGTGTTGAGAATTTCGCTCAGGATCAGAGCATTTTGAATACAGGAGTTATTGAACAGTCAGTTGTACTGACACAGTTGGAACAGGAAAGGTTTGAGGATTCTGAGAGAATCAGGAAAGCTAAAGCCCATGAGGGGACTGAAACTGCTATGTGCACAGAAACAGAGAATGCTGCGAGCATATGGATGGAGGGTACTGCGAGTACGAGAGCAGGCATACTAGAGCCGGACAGGTGTCTGTCGGCTGCCGATGGAATGTGGTGGGAAGACGACGATCTATGTCTTGCCCATACGGTTGAGGACTGGAGAAGTAACCAGCCAGACGATACCTGGTACATCGGGGAGGTCGATCATATGACAAGGAGTGGACGATATTTCAAGCCTCCGCATCTAGATTAGCCAGAGGCGTCTGTGAAGGATAAGGAAGCTGAAAAACATAAAGAGAAGCAATTCGAAGAAGAAGCTGTACTGAAGCAGCTGAAAAAGATACAAGCAGACATCTCCATCTGAGGACTGCTTATGGCGTCGCGGGTGCATCGACAAGCTGTCTTATCGGCCATGGACAAGGCCAAGCTCTCAATAGAAACCACATCAGAGCAGCTGGTGGGATTAGTTTTTCTGGGGGGAGCTACCCCGATGCTGACTTATTCCGACAAGGAATTGCCACCTGAGGGGGCGAACCACAACAAGCCACTCTACGTTTCGGTGAAATGTAGAAACAAATGGATCCCAGTGGTTCTTGTTGATACCAGATCCTCCATCAACGTCTGCCCGACAAGGATAGCGTATGCAATCGGTTTAAAAACCACAGACTTTGTGCCGACAGCCCAGGTGATTCGGGCATATGACAACAAGAGCAGAGAAGTCATGGGGACAGTGAAAATTCAGACCAAGGTTGGGCCGGGACAGCATGAGATAGATTTCCATGTCTTAGAGGTTCCTGTAACTTTCAACCTGCTTTTGGGGCGGCCGTGGCTGCATCAGGTGAAGGCAGTATCATCCACCTTGCATCAGATGGTGAAATACCCCCATGGGAAGGGAGTAGCCATTGTTTTTAGGAATTCGTCGATCCATCCACCACCAGAAGTATCCATGCCAGTTTTGGAAATTGAGCACGGTATGTGGGATGTGTTCATGTCAGGTTTTACCTTAGCTGAGGCTCGGGTTGTGCGGAACATCATGGCGGCTAATGAGGGGGTGTATGTCAGTGCTCAAGCAGTATACCTCATGAACAAGCTCCAACACATCCCTGGGATGGGATTGGGAAAGAGCGGCCGAAAGGGCGTTGCAACATTGGCTGAAGTGCCACACAACCCACACACCTTTGGCTTGGGTTATCTGCCCACCAAAGAGGATTGGGTAAGGAAAGGTAAGGAGATGGCTGGGAGAGCCAGAGCGAAACAGATGGGGAAGCCTTTTGAGTTCATGCACCGGCCCATCCAGGGTACCCTAAACGGACGCTTCGTCCAGGAGGGGGAGGACTTTCCATTTTGTGGCTTCCCAGAGCCATGGTTGAATGCGGAGAGGAAGTGCATGCTGGGGTTTGAGATCTTCTTCGATCTACAGTTATCCGGGGATGACGTTGCCGAAGAGCAGACGAACCCATTAGCTGAGGCTGAGCAGAGCAGGAAAGTGGTGTCTGAGGACTTTGAAATTGAAATGGGGGTAGCACTGGCTTATCTACTTTCAGATCCTCCGATTGAACAGAAGTGCTTGGGGGATAACTTCTCGGTGTCCATGATCGGGAATGAAACGACTGCGAGCCTACCAGCAAACATTTTGGATGCATCCATCGCACCCTCTCTCACTTGGCAATACGAGGAGGGATTTTTGTCAAGCAGCACCGGGTCAGGTAGTGAGCCGAAATCTAATTCCACCGAGCCTTGTGAGTCGAAATCAGGTTCCAGCATGACTGAGTCTGAGTTCGGTATTCCTGGAGGTGACAACCTGGATGCCACAGTCCTGTCCAGGTCGTCTTTTTCTTTCTCTTTTGAGTCTGTTGTAACAGAAGAATCGGACGGTTTGGATGTGCTTAATGAGAATGATGTGGATGTGGTTTCTGAGTACTTTTCTGTACCTTTGATTTATTGCTTGAATCAGGACTTTCAAAATTTTGATAAAAATGACGAGAAAGAAATTCCCCCGATTTTGCAACGCTTAATTGAATAAGAGCAGGAAAGATTTGTTAAACCTTTAGTTGATGAAATCACTACCGTGAATCTTGGTACTGAGAAGGACCCGCAGCTGGTCTAGATCGGGTCCACGTTGTCTTCGGAGAAACGTGAGCGCTTTGTCGCTTTATTAAAAGATTTCAAAGATGTTTTTGCGTGGTCCTACGAAGACATGCCTAGGATCGATCCTGAGATTATATAGCACCGGATCCCTCTTGACCCCGAGGCCCAACCCGTTAAACAAAAACTCAGGAGAATCCGCCCCGACTGGGCTCTCAAGATTAAGGAAGAGGTCACCAAACAAATTCATGCAGGATTTCTTCTGGTATTCGAATACCCGACTTGGTTGGCCAACATAGTTCCAGTGCTGAAGAAGGATGGCAGGATCAGGGTGTGTGTGGATTTCAGGGATCTGAACAGAGCCAGTCCGAAGGACGACTTTCCCTTGCCGCATATCGATGAGTTGGTAGATTTCACAGCGGGGCATGCTTTGCTTTCGTTTATGGATGGCTTCTCAGGCTACAACCAAATAGTGATGGCACCCGAAGACCGGGAAAACAATGCCTTCACCACCCTGTGGGGGACATACTGCTACAGAGTGATGCCATTTGGGTTGAAGAACGCTGGAGCTACATATGAATGGGTCGCGACCACGATATTATATGACATGATCCGCAAAGAGGTTGAGGTGTATGTGGACGATATGATTGTCAAGACCAAAGAAAGAGAGGCCACTACACCACCTTGCGAAAGTTCTTCCAAAGGATTAGAGAATTTCGTTTGTAGCTAAATCCTCAGAACTGCACGTTTGGTGTTACAACAGGGAAAATGCTAGGGTTTCTAATTACACAGAGAGGTATCGAAGTCGACCCTTCCAAAATCAAGGCCATCTTAGATATGCCACCACCAAAAACTGAAAAGGTGGTGCGAGGCTTTCTAGGTAAAGTGCAATTCATAAGAAGGTTTCTCTCAAAATTAACCTTGACTTGTGAACCACTTTTTGGTCTCTTGAAGAAAGGAAAGAAATTCCAATGGGACGGCCGATGCCAAGCTACTTTTGAACAAATCAAGGAATATTTACAGAACCCACCGGTGTTGTCACCGCCAGAACCGGGGAGGACTTTGATATTGTACTTTTCAGAGACCGAGACTACAATGGGTTGTATGTGTAGACACCCCATTTCTGACCGACCTTAAGACTCAGACGTCACCGATTGAGCGCTCGGTGATGGTGCATATTGTATTCGTTCAAAAGTTTCAGAGTCTCGGCTGCGAGCCTTGCCTCCGGACTTCTTGGCTCTTTCGAGTCTTGCGTCGGTTTGCGAACCAGGCTCCGTTTTCTCAGTTTTCTCTTCCCGAAGGGAGGGAGAGGTCTCGTAGATCATCTCTCAGTGGCCGCAGGCTACGTTTCATGGTCGTAGGCCATTTTTCCCGTTTGGAGCCCGGTTTCCGATTTTTCGGAGCCGTTGGTCGTGTGCCTCGGTTCGGGACTGCTTAACCACCTCCGTTCGCTCCGGTTTTTGGCATACATCTTATTTGCTCCCTTTTGAGGGACACTGTTTCTCGAGAAACCAACTTCATGGTCGAACACCACTTCCGGTGCCCAACAGTCAGTTTTCGGGGCCTTGGGCTGCGCGTTTCGGCCCCCAAACCTTCATTTTGCATCGGTTTGGGTTCATTTTTGGCAGGGACCTCTGTTTCATTGGTAAGAAGGTCGTAGAAGGGTGGGAGGCCAACAATTGTTCAGAAAACCAGTTTTATTCCTCCATCGCCCTCCGTCGCCCGTTTTTCCTCACTCGAAAGCCAATGTTGACCACCCTTGGGCCATTTTCTTGCACCATACACCCCATATTTGTGATGTACACATCTGGGAGGCCACCAACATTTGGTGGCCGGCCAGTAATTGCTTTTGAACCTTTTGAACCCCTTTGAAAAGTGGGTTGTTCTCTCTCCTGGTTCACTATCCCCAGTTTTTGACCACATGATTGTGTTGAGCACACATGGGAGGCCACCAATATGTGGTGGCCGGCCAGCAATTGTTCTTGGACCTTTTGACCCCTAGCCGACCGGCCATGGGAAGTAGCCGGCCGGCCACCTGCAACCTGAATAACCAGCCGGCCTTGCTCCTTGCTGCAGGTACATTTCAAATATGCATCTCTTTTCCCCCCAGATTGTGTATCCGGGGGGGTAACTTTT
>NW_021029289.1:0-122004 GCF_004153795.1 Camellia sinensis | reverse complement strand
TAATAGCGGTTCCTGTGCTCATTGCACAAGTGGACGTTTGTAAAATAGTTTTGAAGAATTTTTATGAAGCTTGATTATTTCTCTCCAACAATTATTCATTTTTCCAACGTGGACCTTTCTTGAGCCCAAAAGGGGCAAATTATTCAAGTCTCACAGCCTAACTTGCATGATTCAAATCAGAAATCGAACAAGCGCGGTTTCTACTCTCTTTTGATCAATTGGTTTTAGAAAAGCAAAACAAAAAATGGTCAATTGATGAATGGGGCACGTTGCAGGCTGTCTGGTCTTTCCTGTTGTTCAATTGAATTGCAGAAGGGCACTCTATTGCCAAAAGGGCTCGTAATTCGCCGGAGGGAACAACTGAAGTTAGCGAAGGCTGAAGCTCTCAAATCCTCAGCAGCGAGGTATTCAAGCAAGTGCAAGCGCACGAACTGGATGATCAGATCACGTTCCAATCCCGGTTGGAGGCCATCATCAACCAATCGTCATTACAATCTGGCTGCACATCCAGCCGCATCACAACCCTCTGTGGAGAGAAACTCATGTTGTTGACAAGAAGAGATCCTATCGGACATGCTAGGGGCAAGAGCCCGCACTTTCTGTCTTGTCCATCACACCCAGGGAGGTAAAAATGAGAGATTGCAAGCAATAGGAGAGATGTGCGCTGAAGGAAAAAGTCGAGAAAATGGCCCCTTTTTTCAGGAAACGGCCTGAGGGGCCGAATTGATGTGAGGATCACAATATGAGAAAGGGTGGAAACTACCCGGAGAAACTAGCTCCTCGTGACCGGAGGTTCTCGCCTTTGTAAACCAGGTGATATTGTTGTTTGTGCGTTTTGTTGTCTCGGTTTCTTGTTTTAAGTCGTTTGGTGTCAACAATGTGTTATAGGTTCTTTTACCTGCTTTTCCTTTGTTGAGTTGTGTTTGTGCGTTCTACTTTGTTTCCATGTTGAGTCGTTTGGTTGTGCGTTCAGTTGTAGGCTCATCCCGGTTGAACCACTTCTCATTTCAATTCAAAAATCGTTTGTGCTCAGGTCCGTATCGTTCTCCACATTTGTGCAACATCAGGATTGGTTGCTTCATAAGCGCGGGATTAACCAGGTCTGTGGAAAACAGTCAAACCAGGGACCCATTCTGGAGCTATGAAAGTTCCAGCCTTACGACAGCAAAGAAAGGGGAAGATGGTCGAGGCTACCGAGATTGTCTTTCACTTCTGCAAGTTTCGTCATTGCTCCATGTATGTCCAAGACTGACCTGAGCGTGTTCTTGTATGGTGCTGTGCGAGTAAACAAAAACTGTGTTAATGGGCTGTCTGTCAGAATGGTGTGTTGCCGAAATAAACCATACCTGTGTTATGGGCTGTGAGGTCGAAATGAGTTGTGTTCAGAAGGACCGTGTGTTCGAATATAACAGCGGTTGTCTGGTGAGCCGTATGTTCCGCAAAAAGAGAATATTGTGTTATGAGTGCGTGTTCAGATAAGAGTATGCATACGAGGTTTCAAAGTGACAGCAATATGTGTTGCATGTTTCACTGTTTCAGCCAGAATGGGCATCGACGTTGCTTCTCCTGACAGTCACCGAGTTCCGTGAGTAAAGCGCTTACCAAGTTCAAGTGCCACTCCCGAGGGCTTTCTAGCGTGCGCTTTGTCTTTTATTGCTATTCCCTAATCAATACTCATATTGGTTGTAATGTATTGATCATCGCACTTGTTGCAGATTTATTTGCTCTTGTGTTTTCTTATATCCAAATTCTGCGCCGTTGCGCGTTTATATCGGTTGTACCCCGGCGACTCAACTTGGGTTTTGGGTGGCACCTCCCGAGTTTGACCTTTCTCACGATTTCCGCGTGGTTTGAGTGTCCGTTCCTCAACGATTTCAGCGTGTTTGAATTTATCCAGGTTGCGTTGTGCGCGCCTGGGCGGTTGTTTTTGGACCTCTCTCACAGTTTCAGCGTGGTTTGAGTGTCCTTTCCTCACACGATTTCAGCGTGTTTGGATTTATCTCAGGTTGCGTTGTGGCGCCACCTGGGCGGTTATTGTTTGGCTACCTTCTCACGATTTCAGCGTGGTTTGAGTGTCCCTTTCCTCACGAATTTCAGCAGTGTTTGGAATTTAATCTCAGGTTGCTTGTGTGGCACCTGGCGGGTATTGTTTGGGACTCCTCTCCGATTTCAGCGTGTTTGAGTGTCCTTTCCTACACGATTTCAGCGTGTTTGGAATTTTCTCAGGTGCTTTGTGCGCGCACTGGGGCATTTGTTTTTTGGACCTCCTCTCAGATTTCAGCGTGGTTTAGTGTCCCGTTTCCTTACACGATTTCAGCAGTGTTTGGAATTTATCTCAGGTTGCGTGTGCGCGCACCTGGCGGTTGTTGTTTGGACTCCTCTCACGATTTCAGCATGGTTTTGAGTGTCCTTCTTACTACGATTTCAGCGTGTTTGGAATTTATTCAGGTTGCGTTGTGCGCGCACCTGGCGTTTGTTTTTGACCTCTCTCACGATTTCAGCGTGGTTTGAGTGTCCCGTTTCTTACACAGATTTCAGCGTGTCTCTGGATTTATCTCAGGTTGCGTTGTGCGGACTGGGCGGGTTGTTGTTTTGGACTCCTCTCACGATTTCATCGTTTGAGTGTCCCGTTCCTACACGATTTCAGCCGTGTTTTGGAATTTATCTCAGTTGCGTTGTGCGCGCAACCTGGGCGTTTTGTATTTGGACTCTCTCACGATTCGGCGTAGGTTTGGCGTTGTCTCCGATCACACGATTCTTAGCGTGTTTTGGATTTATCCAGGTTTGCGTCGGTGCGCGCCCTGGGTTTGTTTGTTTGGACTCCTTCACAGTTTTCAGGTGGTTTGAGTGTCCTTCTTCACGATTTCAGCGTGTTTGAATTTATCTCGGTTGCGATTGTGCGCGCGAGCCTGGGCGCGATTGTTGTTGGATCCCTCTCACGATTTCAGCGTGGTTTGAGTGTCCCGTTTCCTTACACGATTTTCAGCGTGTTTGGAATTTATCTCAGGTTGCGTTGTGGCGCACCTGGGGCGGTTATTGTTTTGACCTCTTCACGATTTACAGCGTATTTAGTTTGGTGTCCTTCCTTACACGATTTCAGCGTGTTTGGAATTTATCTCAGGTTGCGTTG
This sequence comes from Camellia sinensis, assembly GCF_004153795.1. Taxonomy (NCBI): domain Eukaryota; kingdom Viridiplantae; phylum Streptophyta; class Magnoliopsida; order Ericales; family Theaceae; genus Camellia; species Camellia sinensis. The sequence goes on along the minus strand of NW_021029289.1, from coordinate 118,874 downwards.
TGGCGCGCACATGGGCGGTTTGTTTTGGGCCTCTTCACGATTTCAGCGTGGTTTGAGTGTCCCTTTCCTCACCGATTTCAGCGTGTTTGGAATTTATCTCAGGTTGCGTTGTGCGCGCACCTGGGGGTTGTTGTTTGGACTCTCTCACGATTTCAGCATGGTTTGGTGTCCGTTCCTTACAGATTTCAGCGTGTTGGAATTTATTAGGTTGCGTTGTGCGCGCACTGTGGGCGGTTGTTTATTTGGACCTCTCTTCCACGATTTCAGCGTGGTTGAGTGTCCGTTCCTTACACAGATTTCAGCGTGTTTGGAATTTATCTCAGGTTGCGTGTGCGCGACCTGGGCGGTGGTTTTAGACCACCTCTCAGACTTTCAGCGTGGTTTGAGTGTCCTGTTCCTTACAGATTTCAGCGTGTTTGGAATTTTCTCAGGTTGCGTTAGTGCGCTCACTGGGCGGGGTTGTTTTGCTCCTTCTCACGTTTTCAGCGTGGTTTGGGTCCCTTTCCTCACACGATTTCAGCGTGTTTGGAATTTATCTCAGGTTGCGTTGTGCGTGCACCTGGGCGTTTCTCTGGGTGTGGACCTTCCCTTCGCGATCTTGCAGCGTGGTTTGAGGTTGTCCGTTCCTTCACGATTTCAGCGTGTTTGGAATTTTCTCAGGTTGCGACTTAGTGCGCTGCACCTGGGCGGTGTTGTTTGGACCTCCTCTCACGATTTCAGCGTGGTTTGAGTGTCCCGTTCTTACACGATTCAGCGTGTTTGGAATTTATTATCAGGTTGCGTTGTGCGCGCACTGGAGCAAGTTGTTGTTTGGACTCCTCTCACGATTTTCAGCGTGGTTTGAGTGCCCGTTCCTTACACGATTTCACGTGTTTGGATTTTATCTCAGGTTGCGTTGTGGCGACCTGCGAGGCGGTTATTGTTTGGACTCCTCTCACGATATTCAGCATGGTTTGAGTGTCCCCTTTCCTAACGATTTTCAGCGTGTTTGGAATTTATCAGGTTTGCGTTGTGCGCGCATGGCCGGTCTGTTTATCGGACCTTCTCGTCACGCATCTGATCTTCAGCGTGCATTCTGAGTGTCTCCCTTCCACCGATTTTCCAGCCCTGGTTTGCCCGTTTCGGTTTCTCCTGTGCCGATTGTTGGACGCCTGTGGTTATTTTGGACTCCTCTCAACGTTTCAGTGTTGGTTTTGAGTGTCCTTCCTACACATTTCAGCGTGTTTGGATTTATCTCAAGTTTGCATTTGTGCGGCACCTGGGCGGTTGTTGTTGATATGGACCTTCTCTCCGATTGTCAGAGCGTGGTTTGAGTGTCCGTTCCTTACCGATTTCTGCGTGTTTGGAAATTTATAATCTCAGAGTTGCGTTGTGCGCCACGCTGGCAGTTGTTGTTTGGACTCCTCCACGATTTTAGCGTGGTAATTGAGTGTCCCGTTTCCTTACACGAGTTTCAGCATTTTTGAATTTATTCTCAGGGTTGCATTGTGCCGCGCACCCTGGGCGGTGTTTGTTTGGACTACCTCTCACGATCTTCAGCCTGGTTTGAGTGTCCGTTTTACTCAGACGATTTCAGCGTGTTTTCGATTTATCTCGGTTGCGTTGTGCGCTGCAGCTGGGCGTTTTGTTTGGACCTCTCTCACGATTTCGCACGTGAGTATTGAGTGTCCCGTTTCCTTACACACGATTTACGTGTCTTGGAATTTATCTCAGGTTGCGTTCGTGCGGCGCACTTGGGGTTGTTTGTTTGGTCCTCTAACATTCAGCGTGGGTTTGAGCTGTTCGCCTTTTCCTCACACGATTTCAGACTGTGTTTGGAAATTTCATCTCAGTTTGCGTTGTGCGCGCACCTGGGCGGTTTTGTTTGGACCTCCTCTCACGAGTTTCAGCATCGGTTTGAGTGTCCCCGCGTTCCTTACACGATTTTTAAGCGTGTTTGGGAATTTATCTCAGTTGCTTTGGCGCACGCTGGCGGGTTGTTTTTTTGACTCTCTCCGAATTTCAGCGTGTTTTGCAGTGTCCCTTTCTTACACGATAATTTCAGCGTGTTTTTGGAATTTAATTATCTCAGGTTCGCGTTGTGCGCGGACCTGGGCGGCGGTTGGGTTTTTGACCCCCTCTCACGATCTTTCAGCGTGGTTGAGTGTCCCGTTCCAGTACCGATTTCAGCGTGTTTGGAATTTATCTCAGGTTTGCGTTGTGCGCGCACCTGGGCGGCGGTTGTTTGACCTCCTCTAACGTTTTCATGCGTGTTTGAGGGCCCGTTTCCTTACCGATTTCGCGTATTTGTGAATTTTTATCAGGTTGCGTTGTGCGCACATGGGGGTTCTTGTTTTGGACTCCTTCACCGATTTCAGGCGTGGTTTGAGGGTCCCGTTCCTTACCGATTTCGTGTTTGGAATTCTATCTAGGTGTCTGCGTTTGTGCGCGACTGGGGGATTGTTTTTGGACTTTCCTCTTCACATTTTCAGTGTGGTTTGGGATGTCCCTTCCTTACACGATTTCAGCGTGTTTGGAATTTAATCTCAGGTTGCGTTGTCGCGCGCACTGGGCGGTGTTGATTTGCTCCTCTCACGACTTCGCGTGGTTCTTGGAAGTGTCCCGTTCCTTACCACGATTTCAAGTGTTTGGATTTATCTCAGGTTGCGTTTGCGCGCACCCTGGAGCGGTATTGTTTAGACAACTGTCACGATTTCAGCGTGGTTTGAGTGTCCCGTTCCTTACACGATTTTCAGCGCGTGTTTGGAAATTTATCTGCAGGTTGCGTTGTGCGCGGCACTTGGGCGGATTGTTGTCTGGACTTTCTTCACGATTTCAGCGTTGGTTTGGGGTCCCCTTTCTCAACACATTTCGCGGTTTGGAATTTTATCTCAGTTGCGTTGTGCGCGCAGCTGGGCGGTGATTATTTGGAACCTCCTCTCACATTTGAGCGTGGTTTGAGTTGTCCCTTTCCTCACACAATTTCAGCCGTGTTTGGAATTTATCTCAGGTTGCATTCGTGCGCGCGCACCTGGGCGGTTGTTGTTTTGGACCTCTCTCACGATTTCAGCCGTGTTCGAGTGTCCCCTGTCCTTACAGATTTCAGCGTTGTTTGGATGAATTTTATCTCAGGTTTGCGTTGTGGCGCACCTGGCAAGTTGTTGTTTTGGACACTCCTCTCTGCGATTTCAGAGTGTGGTTTGAGGTCCCGTTCCTTCACGATTTCGCGTGTTTGGAATTGTATCTCAGGTCTGCGATATGGCGCGCCACTGGGCGGTTGTTGTTTGGACTCTCTCACGATCATCAGCATGGTTTGAGTGTCCTTTCCTCACAGATTTCGAGCGTGTTTGGATTTATCTCTGGTTGCGTTAGTGCGCGCACCTGGTCGGTTGTTTTTTTTGACTCCTCTCACGATTTCGCGTTGGTCTTGAGTGTCCCGTTCCTTACCGAATCTTGGTTCAGCTTGTCTGGAATTTATCTCAGTTGCGTTGTGCGCACTGGGCGTGTGTTTGGACTCCTCTCCCCACGATTTTCAGTGTGGTTTGGAGTGTCCGTTCCTTAACACGATTTCAGCGTGTTTGGAATTTTTCTCACGTTTCGTTGTGCGTGACCTGGGCGGTTGTTGTTTGGAACTCTCTCACGATTTCAGCGGTTGGTTTGGAGTGTACCGTTCTTACAGATGTTTGCGTTGTTTGGTAATTCTATCTCAGGTTGGTTAGTGCAGCGCACCTGGCCAGTTAGTTGTTTGGACTCCTCTAACGATTTTAGGCGTGGTTTGAGTGTCCCGTCCTTACAACGATTTCAGCATGTTGGAATTTATCTCAGGTTGGCGTTTGCGTCTGCACTGGGCGATTGTTGTTTGACTCCTCTCACGATTTCAGCTATTTTGGTTGAGTGACCATTCCTAGCGATTTCAGCGTGTTCTTGAATCTTATCTCAGGTTGCGTTGTGGCGCACCTGGGCGGTTTGTTTTTCGGACCTCTTCTCACGAATTTCAGCGTAGTTTGAGTTGTCCTATTCGCCGATATGGAAGTGTTTGATTATAATCTCGGTGCGTCGTGGCCGACTTGGGCAGGTTTTTTTGGGCCTCCTCTCACATCTTCGCGTGTTCTGGTGTCCTTTCCGTCATACGATTTCAAGTGTTTGGAATTTATCTCAGGTTGCGTTGTGCGCGCATGGGCGGTTAATTTTTGGACTCCTCTCCGTTCAAGCATGGTTTGGTGTGTCGTTCCTGAACGATTTCAGCGTTTTGAATTATCTCAGTTTGCGTTTGCTGCGCGCACATGTGCGCGGTTGTTTTTTGGGACTCCTCTCACATCGGCGGCACGATTTCAGCGTGGTTTGAGTGTCCCGTTCCTTACACGATTTCAGCGTGTTTGGAATTTATCTCAGGTTGCGTTGTGTGCGCACCTGGGCGGTTGTTGTTTGGACTCCTCTCACGATTTCAGCGTGGTTTGAGTGTCCCTTTCCTCACACAATTTCAGCGTGTTTGGAATTTATCTCAGGTTGCATTGTGCGCGCACCTGGGCGGTTGTTGTTTGGACTCCTCTCACGATTTCAGCGTGGTTTGAGTGTCCCTTTCCTCACACAATTTCAGCGTGTTTGGAATTTATCTCAGGTTGCGTTGTGCGCGGACCTGGGCGGCGGTTGTTTTGACCCCCTCTCACGATTTCAGCGTGGTCTGAGTGTCCCGTTCCTTCCACGATTTCAGCGTGTTTGGAATTTATCTCAGGTTGCGTTGTGCGCGCACCTGGGCGGCGGTTGTTTTCACCTCCTCTCACGTTTTCAGCGTCGTTTGAGGGTCCCGTTCCTTACACGATTTCAGCGTATTTGGAATTTATCTCAGGTTGCGTTGTGCGCGCACATGGGCGGTTCTTGTTTGGACTCCTCTCCCGATTTCAGCGTGGTTTGAGGGTCCCGTTCCTTACACGATTTCAGCGTGTTTGCAATTTATCTCAGGTTGCGATGTGCGCGCACCTGGGCGGTTGTTGTTTGGACCTTCTCTCACGATTTCAGTGTGGTTTGAGTGTCCCGTTCCTTACACGATTTCAGCGTGTTTGGAATTTATCTCAGGTTGCGTTGTGCGCGCACTTGGGCGGTTGTTGTCCGGAACTTCTCTCACGATTTCAGCGTGGTTTGAGTGTCCCTTTCCTCACACAATTTCAGCGTGTTTGGAATTTATCTCAGGTTGCGTTGTGCGCGCAGCTGGGCGGTTATTATTTGGACCTCCTCTCACGATTTCAGCGTGGTTTGAGTGTCCCGTTCCTTACACGATTTCAGCGTGTTTGGAATTTATCTCAGGTTGCGATGTGCGCTCACCTGGGCGGTTGTTGTTTGGACTCCTCTCACGATATCAGCATGGTTTGAGTGTCCCTTTCCTCACACGATTTCAGCGTGTTTGGAATTTATCTCTGGTTGCGTTGTGCGCGCACCTGGTCGGTTGTTTTTTGGACCTCCTCTCACGATTTCAGCGTGGTTTGAGTGTCCCGTTCCTTACCCGATTTCAGCTTGTCTGGAATTTATCTCAGGTTGCGTTGTGCGCGCACTTGGGCGGTTGTTGTTTGGACTCCTCTCACGATTTCAGTGTGGTTTGAGTGTCCCGTTCCTTACACGATTTCAGCGTGTTTGGAATTTATCTCAAGTTGCGTTGTGCGTGCACCTGGGCGGTTGTTTTTTGGACCTCCTCTCACGATTTCAGCGTGGTTTGAGTGTCCCGTTCCTTACACGATTTTAGCGTGTTTGGAATTTATCTCAGGTTGCGTTGTGCGCGCACCTGGCCAGTTGTTGTTTGGACTCCTCTCACGATTTTAGCGTGGTTTGAGTGTCCCGTTCCTTACACGATTTCAGCATGTTTGGATTTTATCTCAGGTTGCGTTATGCGCGCACCTGGGCGATTGTTGTTTGGAGCTCCTCTCACGATTTCAGCATGGTTTGAGTGACCCATTCCTTATGCGATTTCAGCGTGTTTGGAATCTATCTCAGGTTGCGTTGTGCGCGCACCTGGGCGGTTGTTTTTTCGGACCTCTTCTCACGATTTCAGCGTGGTTAGAGTGTTTTTTTTCCTCACACGATTTCAGCGTGTTTGGATTTTATCTCAGGTTGCGTTGTACGTGCACCTGGACGGTTGTTTTTGGACCTCTTCTCACGATTTCAGCGTGGTTAGAGTGTTCTTTTCCTCACACGATTTGAGCGTGTTTGGATTTTATCCCAGGTTGCGTTGTAGACGCACTGGGCGGGTTATTTTTGGACCTCCTCTCACGATTTCAGCGTGGTTTGAGTATCCCTTTCCTCAAACGATTTCAGCGTGTTTGGAATTTATCTTAGGTTGCATGGAGCGCGCTCCTGATTGATTTTCTTTGTTCTTCGTCCACTTGCGAGTCCAGCGTGGTTGGTGTGTTTTCACCCTTTGCATCTATTGCATCACATCTATTACATCGTATCTATTTTACTGTCTGGTCTAGGAGACCTTAAATCCTCCGGTCTAAGGAGACCTTAAATCCTGCATATTTATTCGCACTGTCTTGTGTACTCCCCGGTCTAGGAGACCTTAAATCCTCTAAAGGTGTAATTCCTTTTGTGTTTGTCATGCCCGAACGACTTTCGATGGTCTGGTATAGCCACCTGCCTGTGTTAGTAGTGAGTTCCTAGGAGACCAACTGAGACGGTGGAAACTAGAGTTCGAATGGCTTATGCCTAGAACGCAAAGGTTCGGGATTTCCAAGACTAAAGTTTGGTTTAAATACCCAGGGGTGTATCCTCGGCTTGAAATCTTTACGGCAGCCCCATAGATTGAGATAGCATCTGTATGCACCTCAATTCTGGATACTGATCCAACCTAGTCTGTCACCCTGTTGGAGAATAGGGAAAGCTGCGACCATAGTCAGGGAGAAAAGTAGTACCTGCAGTTCAACCAAGAAGAAGCGAAAGATACCCAGCAGCATGAGGTAAGTCATCGCCAATTACCCCTGTGAGGTACCTTTACCTCACTTGTCGAAAAGGGCACCGTATTCGCCAGGAAAGGGCACGACAAAGGGCAGAAAGCTCTCAAATCCTCCAAGCAACGAGGTATCCACGCACTGTTTTGAGCATTTGTGAATGTGATTGAATGATGTTTGTTTTTCATGCTTGTAGTTCAATACCCATGCTTAACTTTAAGTTTTGAGGTCCATTCCATGCATATACTGAGGTGTGTTCATGTTTTAGGCCCATTATGCATCATATTTCAGAGCTTGTTTGAATGCCATATTGCCATGTTTTGTATTCTTTAAATGTGTTCGAGAGTCGGGCTTGTATGCCTCATTTACTGACCATTGAATGAGCTTCATTTCTTTGCATTCCGAGCCATCATTTTAGGCCATTTTCCCACTGTTTCAGACCTGCCTAGGGTCTGTTTGGGGTTGGTTTTTTCCATTGGTGCATTGCTTTGGGTACCTCTAGTGTAACGCACTTCACTAGTTTCGGTACCCGAGCCCTCTAGCATGCATTGGTTGACATACTTGCATGTTTCGGGACCAGATTTTATGCCATTTCAAAGCTGTGTCATGTGCCATCTTATGCCATATTTCATTCCTCGCCATGCTTTGTTAGAGTCATCGATTGAGTGCTTGGTGATGTTACATATCGTGCTCGTTCAGAGGTTTCAGAGTCTCGGCTGTGAGCCTTGCCTCCGGACTTCGGGGCTCTTTTGTGCTTTGCCTCGGTTTGCGAACCAGGCTCTGTTTTCTCTGTTTTCTCTTCCCGAAGGGAGGGAGAGGTCTCGTAGATCATCTCTCAGTGGCCGTAGGCTACGTTTCGTGGTCGTAGACCATTTTTCCCGTTTGGAGCCCGATTTTCAGTTTTTCGGAGCCGTTGACCGTGTGCCTCGGTTCGGGACCGCTTAACCACCTCCGTTCGCTCCGATTTTTGGCATACATCTTATTTGCTCCCTTTTGAGGGACACTGTGGCTCGAGAAACCAACATCGTGGTCGAACACCACTTCCGGTGCCCAACAGTAAGTTTTCGGGGCCTCGGGCTGCGCGTTTCGGCCCCCGAACCTTCATTTTTCATCGGTTTGGGTTCATTTTTGGCAGGGACCTCTGTTTCATTGGTAAGAAGGTCGTAAAATGGTGGGAGGCCAACAATTGTTCAGACAACCAGTTTTATTCCTTCATCGCCCTCCGTCGCCCGTTTTTCCTCACTCGAAAGCGAATGTTGACCACCCTTGGGCCATTTTCTTGCACCCTAAACCCCTTATTTATGATGTACACATCTGGGAGGCCACCAATATTTGGTGGCCGGCCAGTAATTGCTTTTGAACCTTTTGAACCCCTTTGAAAAGTGGGTTGTTCTCTCTCCTGGTTCACTATCCCCAGTTTTTGACCACATGATTGTGTTGAGCACACATGGGAGGCCACCAATATGTGGTGGCCGGCCAGCAATTGTTCTTGGACCTTTTGACCCCTAGCCGACCGGCCACCTGCAACCTGGATAACCAGCCGGCCTTGCTCCTTGCTGCAGGTACATTTCAAATATGTATCTCTTTTCCCCCAGATTTTGTATCCGGCGGTCTAACTTTTTGGGGGGAAACTTGAATTCATTTTCCCCCCCTTTTCTCCCCCTCTTTTGCCTATAAAACCAGCCTCCCAGCTCTGGTTTAGGGGTTAGAAAATTTTGGTTTGGAGCTCTCACATTAAATCTCTCTCTCTCTACTCTAAGCCTTAAAAACCCCCTTGGTTCTTCACCAACCCATAGCCCCACCCTTCCATCCTCCATTCCAGCAGCTTGAGGTTGTTCTTCAGAACCTAGGAGTGCTTCATGTTGGTCCAAAAGGCTGTCAAAGATTAGTCTTCAAGGGTAAGTCCTCTTTTCCCCTTTTTTGACCCTTTTCTTGGTTCATATTCTAGCTCCTTGTGCTTACTTTTTTGGGCTTCAACCCTAACTGAAAATAGCTTTTTTTTTAGCTCTATTTCATGTTTGTTTAAGGGCCTCTCACTGTTTGAGGCTTCCTTCTGGCACTTGCTTCTTTACCTTTCTTTTATGCCATTTCCTTGCATAGTATTTTAGGCCTACGTGTAAACTGTTTTGAGCTCTATCATAAACTATAAAGTGGCTTATTTTGAGCCCTTCTTCAACATTGTTGAAGGGCTCATCACTGTTTGAGGCTTCCATTTGCCACTTGCCTTTGTATCTCTCTTTTGGCTCCATTTTTGCATGATTTGTTAGCCTCTTGTGCTTCTGTTTTTGGGCTATGGTCCGAACTATAAATGGCCTTATTTTGACCCCCTATTCATGTTTCATTAAGGGTATTTTACTGTTTGAGGCATGATTTTTGTACTTTGTGTTATAGCTCTCTTTTTGGCCTTGTTTTGCATAGTATTTTAAGCTTACTTATTCACTGTTTTGGGCTTGGTTGTAAACTGTAAAGTGCTTAATTTTGAGCCCCTCTTCAACTTTGTTGAAGGGCTCTTAGCGATTTAGGGCCAGCAGCTGCCACTTGCTTCATTACCCCTCTTTCGGGGCCATTTTTGCATGCTAGTTTAGTCCTATTTGTGTTCTTTGTTTGGACTTACCTAAAACTGTAAATATACTTTTTTTGGGGCTGCCTTGATTCTGTCTTCACATTTCATGTTCAAATAATGCATGCTTTGTATAGCTATAGGTCATTGCGTATGCCTAGTTTCGTGCTTCGGGTTCATTCCGTGCATCGGGTACCATATTGCCATGTTTCGGGGTCGTTTTGCATCGTATTTCGGTACTGAAATTGTCATGCTTGTATGCCATATTCCATGCCTTTCCATGTCTTGTTAGAGTGGCATTTTGTGCCTTAGGGTCGATCCTCGGTTTGCGTGCATGCGTGCGCGCATCTCGAGTTGTCTCATTGTCATCGTATGGCCTCTTATGTGAGTATGGATGAGGTCCACTCATGTTGGTGTAAGTCCATTATGCATTGAGTATGCCATTTCATCTCATAGCATTGCGTATGCTAGGTTGTATGTTAGCGCATTGTGTATGCCATGTCATCTCGTGCATCGTGTATGCCATCTCATAGCACTGTGCATGCTAGGTTGTATATTAGTTGCATTCATGCATGTCATGCATATTGCATTGTGCTTGGGATAGGAGTTAGCCCGAGCACGGGAAACGAGGGATGTTTCGTACTTTGAGTGACGGAACGTGTCTCAATTCCCAGTCACCGACACTCCGGATTATCCATGATGGAGTTTAGGTTTTGTTGTGTGTATGTGTGCATTCATCCCACGTCTTTCTCCCTTTTATTTACCCACTTATGATGGTTAGATTAGGGCATGTTTTCATTAGCATACAGTATGATAGCATGTTTGCATTCATTCATCTGTTTTGCATGCACCGCGCTCGGCGCATCATACTAACTGCATTTGTATTTCAATTTCAAAGTTGAATACTTGTTACATGTTGCATCTCATATGCCATATTTAGAATAGCCGGGCCTGCTATAGTTGCATTTTGCATGTGTTGCATTAGGCATTTCTGTATAATTAGGATCATGCATGGATTTCTAATTAGCTTCTGTTTTGGCTTGGTGTACTCGGTGAGTTTTATGATTTAGCATTCTTGCATGTGTGTGAGTGCTGCCATGAATAGCATGCTTATCATGAGGCTATATGCTTATGTGATATAACTGCCTGAATGCCTGTAGGTGAAGGTTGGGTTATTTGAATTGGAACAATTCATCAAATGTATGTTTTAAGCCCACTAAATAGTGGCAAAATCATATTTTTCTAAGCCCACCTGAGGGTGGCAAATCCACGTCTTAGCCTACTTACGAGTAGCACCATCAAACCATTTTCAAACAAACAAAAATGAAATGTTTTGTTCCAATTCAGGCGATCCAGTCTATACTTGTATGTTGTGCGCATCACATAGTAAATCTAGGCTAATAACCGGAATAAGAACACACAATGTTTTTAAAACTAGATATCATGGTTAGTAGAGGCCGATCTTTGATCGGGCGAGCGGGGGTGCTCACGAAGTGACCTTCCCCAATCGTACCCAAGTTCCCGAGCCGAGGCAACTTTGGTGACGACGGACACGTGGCCTTAGGCAAACGAGTCAGGGTTTACTAAATTTCCCCAAAATAAAAAAATTTAGGTGGCGACTCTGTATCTGGCAAAGCAGTCCATGTTTGGCACTTCTTTTCTAAAAATCTGTTTTCTCAAAACGATTTGTCGCATTTGGACTCTTTGGTTCAGATTAAGAACCGTGACATTTGAGTCCTGAACTATAGTGAGCCCAATATCGAACGGAATAGGGGGGGAGACTCGTTTCTCTCCCCAGGGCGTTCGAGGGACGTCTACAGTATGCTCGCACAAGAATCAGAGGACAAAGTGGAGAGGGTCATCTACTATCTGAGCAAGAAGATGTTAGAGTATGAGACTCGTTACACGCCATTGGAGAAAGCTTGCGTAGCTTTGATATGGGCTACCAGGAAGCTGCGGCACTACCTGTTAGCTCACTCTGTAATGTTGGTTTCACGACTAGATCCTATCAAATATCTTTTCTAGAAACCGACGCTTACGGGTAGGCTAGCTCGTTGGTTGCTGTTGCTTTCCGAATTCGATCTAAAATATGTGACGCGCAAGTCAGTCAAGGGAAGGGCAGTAGCAGAATTCTTAGCCGATCATCCTGTGGAAGGAGGGGAAGCAGTTGAGTATTTATTCCCAGATGAGGCCATTTTGCATATTGAAGACGAAACTTGGACGATGTACTTTGACGGAGCGTCAAACTAGTACGGGTATGGGATACGGGTATTGCTGATAGCGCCTGACAATTCCCGTATCCATTTAGCATTTAAACTTCGATTCAAAGTCTCGAACAATGAAGCAGAATATGAGGCATGCATTGCCGGTCTAGAAGCAGCCTTGGAACTAGGGGCAAGACGTTTGGACATCATCGGGGACTCGAACCTTGTTGTGTCTCAAGCGAAAGGAGACTGGAAGGTCAAAGAGGAAAAGATGATAATGTACCATCAGACCTTGGACCTACTGATTCCTCGGTTTGAGAAGCTAAACTTTGCTCATCTACTAAGAGAGAATAACAGGTTCGCAGATTCACTAGCAACTCTATCTTCCATGATAGACATCCCGTTTGGAGTCCAGATGCGTCCTGTCATTATTGACCAAAAATTTGCGCCAGCATATGAATCAATTGCTGCCATAGATGAGGTTCAGGACGAGAACCCCTGGTATTATGACATTTGGAACTTCTTGGAGAAAGAGGCGTATCCACCAGGGGCAAATGCCAAGGATAAAAAGGCAGTTAGAAGAATGGCCGTTCAGTTCATCATCTACGGGGGTAAGCTGTATAAGAGAGGTCATCTGGGAATGCATAAGCTATGCGTAGAAGCAGAAGAATCGAAGCACCTGATGGAGGCCATCCATGGAGGGGAATGTGGTGCACATATGAACGGGGTAATGCTAGCCAGGAAGATCCTCAGACAGGGTTACTACTGGTCCACCATGGAGGAAGATTGTATCGGCCTTGTTCGGCGATGCCACAAATGTCAAATCCATGCAAACAGCATGAATATCCCGCCATCAAAGCTATACAACATGACTTCGCCATGGCCATTTTCAGTTTGGGGAATCGATGTGATCGGGGCTATCACTCCGAAGGGGTCGAATGGGCATGAGTTCATCCTGGTCACAATAGACTATTTTACAAAGTGGGTTGAGGCCCAATCATATGCGGTGTTGAAGGCTTCACATGTTGCGAAGTTCATCAGAAATAACATCATCTGTCGCTATGGGGTCCCAAATGAGATAATTTCAGATAACGGCTCTCACTTCAAGAAGAAAGTGATTGACTTGTTGGAGAAATACAATGTGGCTTTTCACAAGTCATCCACATACCGGCCTCAGACCAATGGAGTGGTTGAGGCCGCAACATGAATGTCAAACGCATTCTACAGAAGATGGTGGAAACCTACCGGGATTGGCCAGATAAGCTGCCATTCGCTCTGTGGGGCTACCGGACTTCAATTAGAACTTCTACTGGGGTGACTCCATACTCATTGGTTTATGGGATGGAGGTTGTTCTACCTATTGAAATTGAGGTTCCGTCTTTGAGAGTGCTGGCTGAGCGTCAGATAGCTGAGGCAGATTGGCAGCAGAGCAGATTTGAAGAACTCATGCTCTTTGATGAGAGAAGACTGAAAGCACTGTACCATGTTCAAGGTTATCAGCGCAGAATTGCCCGGGCTTTCAACAAGAAAGTTAAGTCCAGGAATCTAAAAGAAGAAGATTTGGTGCTCAAGGACAACCGAGCTCCCATCCATGACCCAAGGGGCAAGTTCAAGCCCAATTGGACTGACCCCTACATCATTAAGTTGATCTGGTCAGGTGGGGCTGTGGTTCTGATGGATCTAGATGGCCTAGAGTTCTCACAACCGATCAACATGGACAAGTTGAAGAAATATTACCCCTGACAAGCTCGTTAGGTCGAAAACCTGAAAGGGCGACCTAGGCAAAAGTTAGAGCACAAAAAATTGGAAATTATAAAAACTGAGCTCGTAAGGTTGAAAATCCGTAAAGGGCAGCCTTGGCAAAAGTTCGAGCGCAAAAGGGGAGTAAAAATACTCGAGTGAACCCAAGCCTGAACTACGTAAGGCTTGATTCCCATCCTTGGGATACGTAGGCAACTTCATCCTGAAGTTCAGCCATAAACTTTTCCCCGATCAACTTTGTCCATTTGATCACCTCGGCCACCTTTGTCTATTCAGCATTTATGATCTCCGGTGCAGTGCTTTTTAGACTAGGGGCAACTTTCCAGTTGCTAGGATCCGAGGTTGTGCATCTCAGTGACAGATTTCAGGCATGTCCAATTCTGATCCATATCGAAAATGACTTTGAAAAGTTTTGATAAAAGTTGACTTTGTTCAAATTAATCTTTTTACAACTTAGACCATTTTTGGACCAAAGCGAAAAATTTTCAGTACCCACAACCTTCAATTTCATTGATTTCAATACAGAGTTCTCCTGCTCTTGTGTACAAATTGAAGTTGCTTTTTATTATTATTACATTCATAAAGAAAACTTGAAAGTTCTAATAAAGCAATAAATCCGGGGCATAGATGAGTCAGGTGCTCCTGCGCCCCCTCCCAAAGCTGGTTAAAGCCTCTGATGCCAAGCTGGGCCCAATCTGTGCCTCTTCATTGAGCCAATCTATGCACCCATCAGACAAAGTGCAACTGAAAGTGGGAGCGGGGGCTAGGAGCTCTCTAGTCGTCCATGTTGTAGCATACCGGGCGAGCTGTGCGCCTCGAACCAGGAATGTAGCCGGGTACTCAATCCCCTCTGGTGGACAAGTTTGATCATGACCGAACTGGAGCCGGATCCGGAACGGAAAATAGAAGACACAGTGTGTCATGCCAATCAATTGAATCCCATGTTGACGGGTCATGCTGTAGCTCATCACCGGTAGGTGGAGCCAAGGGCACCGCCAAGCAATGCGGTCTGCGGACAAGCTGGACATCCAATCAAGCCACTATCCGTCATCAAGGGCATCAACTAGGCGTTGCCGAAAGAAGTAGCCGCGAGCTGAGTATGCTGGGCAAGAGTCCACAACCGGCAACTTGTCCATCAACCACACCTGGGAAGGGATGAAAAACGAGAGAATAAAGAATAGAGAGATGTACGATGTGAGAAAAGTGAGAAAAGGGTTTTGTGAGAAAAATCGAGCTTGAGGGCCGAGTGATGTAAGCAATACAAATGTGAGATTGGGTGGGAAACATTACCTGCAGCAGTAGTGGACTCCTCGAAAATTTAGTTGTCTTTCGGCGATAAAAGGCATCCAAGCCCATCAACGTCTCAGCCAGAGTCATGGCAATGCAACCCTTGCCCTCCTTCAAGCCTTGGGCAACCTCAATCAACCAGACGTTAGATCCTCCGGAGCCCGAGGCAAACAAGAAATGGGATAGCATGCACAAACAAAGAGCATGTCGTCAGAAGCCTTGCCAATGATGGTCACTGCGGTCACCGGCGTCAGAAAATCAGTAAATTAAACTCAGGATATCCAACGCCCCGTCACAAATCAAAGAGCGAGCGTCGGGTATCGAAAGCCCACACATTTGTCCTAAGGCTTGGGCGTGGCCGAAGCAAAGTTGGGGCAAGATTTCCTCATCGCGCTCAAACTCCATTAAAGCTTGGAAATCTTCAAAGGTAGGACATGCCTCTTGCCCGCTAAAGCTAAAGACGTGTTACCGGATTCCAAAACCTTGCCGTAGCGTGAAGAAACGAAAAATGTAGCGGAGTGCGACTCAGAGTGAATAGTGCATATATGTCGAAGCCCCGGAAATTCAGCTTTTCCGAGCCATCCAAGCTGTGAGATTTTGAGCAAGAAACTCTTCCATTTGGAGCAAATCAGTGTGAAATTGAGAAAAACTACGAAGCTGAAGCCTTTTGTAGGGGATAAGGTTAAGTGGATGACAGATGTCAGCATTCTGCTGGTCTCTGCCATTTATGGCCGCCCGGCCACATATAGTGCCGACCGACCACCACTTCTGGCCGACTGATTAGATCTGCTGACTGATGACCATTTCCTGAAGCCGATGGCTTTCCCCTGTAGCCGGTGGTATTCCTTCTTGCTCCCTGAGCTGCTTACATGTTGAACATGCTGAAGAATCGTAGTCGGAACCTCCCCCTATGCCTTCCGGTGGTGATCTTGCGAAGTCACGTCTATTTGTTTATCGAGTTGTTGTACATTTGCTTATCGAGTTGTATGTCACGTTCCTCGAGTTCTTGCATTTGCTTATCGAGTTGTATGTCACATTCCTCAAATTTTTGCATTTGCTTAATCGAGTTGTATTTAGACCAGGTCAGCTCATCGAGTTCTTTGTTGTTGCTTATCGAGTTATTTTGTCGTTGGTCAGCTCACTACCTGATTATTACAATGCAAGTGCTTAATTTTCAAACAAAATTTCAATTTCATTCACATTGTTATGTGATGCCACGCAATGCGATGCATAGGGCAACAAATGTAACACCTTTTTGAACAAAATAGTTGTTTCATTTCCATCATGTCTTTTGCAAAAAGATACATAGTTTTGAAGAAAGTAAAACCTGCCTGAGGTAGTGCAATGTGCTTAAACTACCAGTAAAAAGAAAAGTAAAGCAAAAGGAGAGCAGGCCCCTTTGCGGTTAATGCACCTTCCGCGCCCTTGTTCGGGTCAACTATGTGGTTTGGCACCTTCATTACTCAAGACAGTGCAAGGAAGTGCACTTTTGGAACGTTAGTAGACCTTTGAGTTGACCTCGGGCCATGACTTCTATGAGCGATGCCCGGTGCGTGCGAAGAGCACCCCTCCCTGTATCCTTTTTGTCTCTTGCGAATTCTGCAAATTGCTTCAATTATACTGTGTTGCAGTGCTTTGCACTTCAACATCATGAATAACATGTCTTTACCATGCTTCAAGTTGAATCTGCCCCTCTTTTCTTTCTATACACATTGCATGCATACGTGCATTGCTTTACTTAAATGTGTTCAAGTTCCTTTCTATATACATTGCATGCGTTGTCGCGTTATGCTTTACTTACATGTGTCCAAGTTCCTTTCTATACACATTGCATGCATACGTCCATTGCTTTACTTACATGTGTTCAAGTTCCTTTCTATACACATTGCATGCGCTGTCGCGTTATGCTTTACTTACATGTGTTCAAGTTCCTTTCTATACACATTGCATGCGTTGTCGCATTGCTTTACTTACATGTTTTCAAGTTCCTTTCTATACACATTGCATGCATATGTGCATTGCTTTACTTACATGTGTTCAAGTTCCTTTCTATACACATTGCATGCATACATGCATTGCTTTACTTACATGTGTTCAAGTTCCTTTCTATATACATTGCATGCGTTGTCGCGTTATGCTTTACTTACATGTGTTCAAGTTCCTTTCTATACACATTACATGCGTTGTCGTGTTATGCTTTACTTACATGCGTTCAAGCCCCTTTCATACACATTGCATGCATTGTCACGTCATGCTTTACTTACATGTGTTCAAGCCCCTTTCATACACATTGCATGCGTTATCGCGTTATGCTTTACTTACATGTGTTCAAATCCTTCTTATACACATTGCATGCGTTGTTGCGTTACGCTTTACTTACATGTGTTCACCTTCATGGCATTGTTATGCTTGTTTCAAATCGTATTGTCATGCGTTCTATTCGACTTGCATTGTCATGCACGTTCAATTGCATTGTTATGTGTGTTGCTAACAATATTGTACCTGTCAAGTTTTCTTTCTTTTTTCAGGCACGATGTTGTATGTACGGTTCATTTGAAGCTGGCACGACCAGACGAACCATACAGGTATTATATTCTCCTCGTGAAACGTAGCGAGAACTACATGATTCTCTTACACTCTCTCTGCATTGTAGTGTAGTTTGGTGTGTGCTAGCTTAAAACTGTTGCATTGTATGTGCTTCGTTACAGCTTTCTTTGCATGATCAAAAGTTATGCTCGGTTTCTTGCATTGTCAGTTGCATTTTGCCCCTGCCTTCGAGCGCATACCTTTATCTGCAGCTTGTATGTTTTGTCTAAGTCTTCGGCCTTGTCAAAAATGGGTCGTCTCTGGGCTTTGACAATCACTCCCGTCATTGTTATGACTTTCAAGTTCTGTCAAAGAGGGGTAACTGTAGACACCCCATTTTTTACTGTCCTCAAGACTTGGATGTCAACGCTTGAATACTCAGTGATCACCCATATTCATGCTCGTTTTGAGTTCCCAGAGGTCTCGGCTACGCGCCTTGCCTCAGAATCTCTCGACTCGACTATTTTGTGTTTGATTTTGCACCAAACACTTGTGTTTTTGCTTCTGACGGTAGAGAGTAGCTTGTTAGCTACCCCTGACACCCATCGGCCCTGGCTTGAGGCCACCGGCCGTGTATTCTTGCTACCGGCCATTGATGGATTATACCATTGGCCGGTCGGCATTTGGTGTGGTCAACTGACCATCTGTTTGGCCGATGAACTCCATTTCTGGCCGATACCACCTTTTTGCCTTTTTTAGGCATAATGCGTGCCACCTGTGCCAACTGGAATGCACGGACCCTGCCCCCCTTGCACGGGTGTGGCTGTTTTAAACCTTTGCACCTTTTTTGTCCAAGCTTCCTAGAGAAGATTGCACCCTTTGCACAAGTTTCTTGAGGAAGCTTGACCCTTTGTCATAGCTTCCTTAAGAAGCATGCACCCTTAGCTTAGCTTCCCTTGGAAGCCTTAACCCTTTTTGAATAGCTTCCCTTGGAAGCTTAGTCTTTGCATTGTCTATATAAGAGACCCCTCTTCTCCTTTGATGGGGTTGAGCAAAAAATCAGACCTAGGACATATATATTCTGATGCATACATCTTCTCTCTATATCTCCCTCTCTCTCTTCATTTGTGTGTGTTTGAGGGCCTAAAAGGGTAATTTGTTCTTACTTTTGCACTAAAAGACACACCATTACACCATCCTTCGACTTTGGGAGGTGTTGAGGGTTTATTCTTGAGGTTTTGAGCTGGTTTTGATCAGAAGAAGGTGGCTGGACTTGCTGTTCTTGAGGTGTTCTTCAAGGGTAACACTTTTGCTTTAGATTCCCCAATCTTGCACTAGCTTTTGACCTGCTTTGCATACTGATTTGAGCTTCGTGTATAACTGAAAAAAGTCTTGTATTTGCATACTTAAGATACTTCGTTAACGTCATTTTATTGTTTGGGGTCGATCTCCCTCTCTTAGGCCTTGTTTGGCCCTTTTTGCGCTCTCTTTGACAAGCTTTGGGGACTTTTGTGTATTGGCCTTCTCACCACTGAAATCCAGTGAATTTTCAGTGGTGAAGAAGGGGTTTTGAAGTGTTGCGTAGGAGAGGGACACCCCTCTCCCTTGGTCTCTCTTTTGTTTGCATTTTTGGCCCATAAGGGTAGCATGTATGATTAGTTGTTCTTGGCTTCATTTCAGAGGTTTTTGGGTGTTATTGGGTCATATTATGCCTCTGTTTTTGGTCGGATTGAAGGTCCCTTGCATGCATAATATACTTGCTTTGTATTCTCCCGTTATGCCTAGAAGTGCATCATGCATTTAACCTACTATGCTCTCATGTTTTGGTCTAACTTTGTGAAGTTCTTAGCCATGTCTTACCATGCTTAAGGTCTGTTGTGAGCTTATTTGATCATATTTACCATGTTTGGTATAGCCCCTTTGTATTTTGGCTTGTGGGCCTTGAGGGTGTGAGTCATGCGCATGTTTTAGTTGGGTTGTTTCAATGATTTGGAGTCATTTCACATGTCATTTCCGTCCATAATCCATGTTCCTATGCTTGCATCCATCACCCTTTTCATGCCTTGAAGAGGTGTCCTTTGGTGCCTTGAAATGAGCATTGTGCATGCTTATTATTTAAGTCTTTGGCGCTGCCATATCAGTGGGTTTTAGGGCATATTTTGATGCATAAAAACTCTGTTTTGGGTTGCTTAGTTCATGCCAGGTTTTCTTGGGGTAGGTGTTGAGCAAAGCTCGCTTTTGTGGCCTTGAATACCTTCTATTTTGCATCCATTCCCTGGCATGTCTTAGTGTCATCTTTTGCATGCTTTTCAGAGTTTAATATGAGTGTTTAATGTCCAAGTATATTGCCTTTAAGTATGCTCAGAGTTGTCCTCTTTCACGCTTAGATGATAGGCCTTGGTATGTGCATGCTTGCATACGTAAGTTGTGCCATTTTTGACTCTTTTGGCCACTGTTTTAGGGTGTGGCTGAGGCCTCCCCTTTCAGTCTAAGTCCATTCTTGTACATAGTTGTATGTTTGACTTGTTGCCCCTTGTTGCATGCTTGCATTGTACCATGTTTACATCGCATGTTAAATTGCGTTGTATTGCCTCTTGCATGATTAGCACATTACATACTTGCATAATATATTGCATTGCATTTGGCATGTTTTGCATCTTAGCCTCATGTTGTATTCTTGAGCCATGTTTGCATACATGCATTGCATTGCTTGGTTTGGGGTGTCAAACCAAGCATGAGGATTGAGGGTGTTCGTACTCCAAGTGACGTAACACGTCTCAATCCTCGGTCGCCGACGCCCTTGATCTCAATATGATAGGGTGTTAGCATTCATCTCTTTTGTTGCATGCATTTTACATAAATGGAAAACTTGGCCTCTTAGGCCATCATGCATCAAAATGCATAATTGATGGCCTAAGGGTCGAGGGTCATGCTCTCTTGAGTCCATTGCATGATGGGGAGTGTGGTCATGCTCACATTTGCTTGAAAATTCCATGCCATACACTGCTTGCCCTCTGCTGCTGTCAACTGTAGGATTCTGCAGGAATAAATAGCTGGCCGGCTACTTGGGGTGCCGACCGACCAAATAAAATTAGCCGGTCGCTCAACCAATGGTCGATGACCATTCCCTTCGGTCGGTGGTGTCCCCACTTGGTTGGTGATGCTCACCATGTTCAGAGAAGCCTCCTTGGGACTTATACAAATTTTTAGAGGAGCAGGGCAGTGTAAACAGAGGCAACAGTGCTATGGCAGTGAGTTTCCGAGCGGGGTGAGTCAAGGATGCATCATTCGGGCATTCCGAGGCAGAGTTGCGGCAGTCTCTTTAGCTTCACATTTAAATCTTTTTTTTTTGTGATTAATTTGTTAATTAATTAGAGGGTCTGTAATAATTAATTAGCTACGATAGTTGATTCATTATTTGGACTGTATTATTCTTTTGGTCCCTCCGGGCGAGGGCGAATTTGTGATAAGTGTGGGTGAGTGTGTGCATGTCTTCCAACCCCCACTTCTTTCTCCCTTTTACTTACCTTCTTTCAATGGTTAGTATTAGGTCATATTTAAATTAGCATACCTTATGCTATGCATGCGTGCATCTATACATTTGTCTTGCATGCACCAGGCTCGGCGCATCATACTAACTGCATTGTATTTCAATTCGAAGTTGAATACGTGTTAGTTGTAGCATCATCATACGCCATCTTAGAATAGCCGAGCCTATTGTATTCGCACTCCTGCATGTGTTGCATTAGGCATTTCCGTATAGTTAGGATCATGCATGGATTTCTAACATAGCTTTTGTTTTGGCTTGGAGCACTCGGTAAGCTTTTACGCTCTCGCACGAGTGAGAATGTTAACATGACAGCATGCTTACCATGTGGCTAGATGCTTATGTGATATGAACTGCCTGAATGCCTGTGGGTGAAGGTTGGATTGCTTGAGTTGGAACAACTCATCAAAATCCGTGTTTTAGCCTGCTCGCGAGTAGCAAATTTCAAAACATTTTCCAAACAAACGGATATGCGATACTTTGTTCCAAATTAAGCGATCTAGTCTATACTTGTTTTGCTGTGTGCATCACGTAGTAATTCTAGCTAATTAAACCGGAATAAGAACACATAGCGTTTTCAAAACAAGATATCATGATTAGTAGGGGCCGATCTTCGGATCGGGCGAGAGGGGGTGCTCATAGCTGACCTTCCCCAATCGTACCCAAGTTCCCGAGCCGAGGCAACTTTGGTAATGACGGACACATGGCCTTAGGCAAACGAGTCAAGGTTTCCTAAATTTACCCAAAATAAAATATTTAGGTGGCGACTCTGTATCTAGCAAAGCAGTGCATGTTTGGCACTTCTTTACAAAATCTATTTTTCAAAACGATTTGCCGGATTTGGACTCTTTGGTTCAGATTAAGAACCGTGACAATTAGAGTCCAAACTGTAGTGGGCCCAAATGAACAAAACGAGACTCATCCTCCCGGGACGTTCGGGGACGTCTACACTTAGCCAACCCAAAACAGAGTTAAAGTAGGCCAAAATAGTAGCTAAAACAAGATGAAGTTAAGCTAACACAAGCTACAAAAATAGGCTAAACCATTAAGCATGCTAGACTAGTAAGCACAATTGCACTACAAGTAAAGAAAAAAAAGCAACAAATGCTCCAACCAACCCAAAGCAGAGTTGAAACATGTAAAAACAAAGCCTAAAACATGCTGAATGTAAGCTAACACAAGCTACAAAATCAAGCTAATATGCAGTGCTAACTAGGCATGCAAGAGAGACACAAGGAGGGGAGGCTAACCCCGCCATTTTTTGACTTCAAAACATACTTTTTACCACTGAAATAACTCTGAATTTCAGTGGTTAAAAGGCCCAAAAAGTTTGATAAAAAGGTGGTAAGAAATGGCACAAAAGGCTTCACAAGCCAAAGAGCAAAAAGAGGAGACCACCCCCTAACTCAACAAGACTCAAACCACCATTTTAAAACCTTAAAAATAGAGTTTTTTATGGTTGAAAAACCAGGTCAAAACAATGTAAAAAGATGGCCAAGCAATCAACCAAAACAAAGCTTAAAAGAGGTAAGCTTTATACCTTTGAAGCATAGCAACAAACAACAACAATTCTGAGCTAAAACCAGCCTTAAGAACTCAAACTAGGCCCCCAAGAACCTCAGCTCCAAGATGAAGGTGTTTGGTCAAGGGTCTTAGTGCAAATGTGTAAAGAATTCTCACTTTCAAGCGCAAAATAGGGAGAGAGAGAGGATTCTAGAGAGAGAAAGGAAATTTGCTCACAAATTTTTGTAAACCTAAAATGGGGGAGAGACGCCCCCATTATATAGAAATTCAAGCCAAAGGCTTGCTTTCATCCCTCCATACACGTGTATGGAGATGAGCATCAATGATCAATAGCTGGCACAACTGGCAAATAAATATCTAAAAAGGGAGAAAAATGGCCATCGGCCATCATTAGTGGCCGACCGGCAACCAATGTAGCCAACCGGCCACCACTGGTGGCCAGCAGGCACAAGTCATGGCCGGCAAGCAAGAGGGATGGCCGACAGGTCACCCTCTCCTCTAGAAGTGAAACAACAAGCTCTTGGCCCATAACCAAGCCCAAAATAGACAAGAAAGAGGCTCCGAGGCAAAACGCTTAACCGAGACCTCCAGGGACTCAAAACGAATACGAACGAGCACAATCACCGGGTGTTCAAACAATGACGTCCAAGTTTTGAGGACGGTAAAAAATGGGGTGTCTACAGCGGGATAGTCATGTGATTGGCATGAATTTGGCATTTGTGGCATCGCCGAGCAAAACCGATACAATCCTCCTCCATGGTAGACCAGTAGTAACCTTGCCTGAGAATCTTTCGAGCTAACATTACTCCGTTTATGTGCGCTCTACACTCTCTCCCATGGATGGCCTCCATTAGGCGCTTTGATTCCTCTGCGTCGACACATAGCTTGTGCATTCCCAGATGACCCCTCTTATATAGTTTACCTCCGCAGATGATAAACTAAACGGCTATCCGTCATATTGCCCTTTTATCTTTGGCATTTGCCTCTGGTGGATAAGCCTCTTTTTCTAAGAAGTTCCAGATATCATAGAACCAAGGGTTTTGATCTTGCACTCCATCTATTGCGGCGATAGACTCGTAGGCCGGCGTATATCTCTGCTCAATGATAATCGGACGCATCCAGACTCCAAAAGGGATGCCTATACCAGCGATACACGCCTCATATTTTGCTTCGTTGTTGGATACTTTGAACTTGAGTTTGAAGGCTAAGGGTATATGGGAATTGTCAGGTGCTATCAGCAACACCCCTATCCTATAACCATACTGGTTAGACGCTCCATCAAAGTACATTGTCCAAATTTCTTCCCCGACTTGCAGAATAGCTTCATCTGGGAACAGGTATTCTACCGCTTCATCCCCTTCTACTGGGTGATCTGCCAGGAACTCTGCTACCACTCTCCCTTAACAGACTTGCGAGTAACATACTTCAAATCAAATTCGGAGAGGAGAAGCAACCAACGCGCTAGCGTACCTGTAAGCGCTAGTTTCTTGAAGAGACATTTGATGGGATCTCATCTCGAAATCAGAATTACAGAGTGAGCTAACAGGTAGTGCCTCAACTTCCTGGTAGCCCATACTAAGGCTAAGCAAGCTTTTTCTAACAGAGTGTAGTGGATCTCATAATCCATCATTTTCTTGCTAAGGTAATAGATGGCTTTCTCTACCTTATCCTCAGATTCCTGAGCGAGCATGCATCCCATCATTGTGTTTGTTACTGACAGATACATAATCAAGGGCTTCCCCAGCTCTGGCGGTGACAACACAGGTGGATTCTGGAGGTACTGCTTGATCTGCTCAAAAGTAAATTGACATCGGTCATCCCATCGAAATTTATTTCCTTTCTTCAGGAGACCAAGTAGTGGTTCACAAGTCAAGGTTAATTTTGAGATAAACCGTCTTATAAATTGCACTTTACCCAAAAAGCCTCACACCTCCTTTTCAGTCATTGGTGGTAGCATTTCTAAGATAGCCTTGATTTTGGAAGGATCTACCTTGATGCCCCTCTGTGTGATCAAGAAACCCAGTATTTTCCCTGCTGTCACACCAAAAGTACATTTCTGCAGATTCAGCCTCAACTGGTATTCTCTGCTTCGTTGGAAGAATTTCTTCAAGGCAGTGTAGTGGCCCTCTCTTTCTTTGGACTTGACAATCATGTCGTCCACATACACCTCGACCTCTTTATGGATCATATCATGCAGAATTATAGTTGCAGCCCGTTGATAGGTAGCCCCAGCAATCTTCAACCCAATCGACATCACCCTATAGCTGTAGGTTCCCCACACGGTGTAGTGAAGGCAGTTTTCTCTCTATCCTCGGGTGCCATCAGAATCTGGTTATACCCGGAAAATTCATCCATGAAGACGAGCAACGCATGGCCTGCGGTGAAGTCCACCAGTTCATCGATGTGCGATAGAGGAAAGTCGTCCTTCGGACTGGCCTTACTCAGATCTCTGAAATCCGCACACACCCGAATTCTACCATCTTTCTTTGGCACTGGAACAATGTTGGCCAACCAAGTTGAATACTCAGATATTAGCAAGAACCCTGCGTCTATCTGCTTGGTGACCACTTCCTTAATCTTCAAAGCCCAATCCGGGCATATCCTCCACAACTTTTGTTTGATGGGTTGGGCCTCGGGGTCAAGAGAGATCCAATGCTATACAATCTCAGGATCGATTCAAGGCATCTCTTCATAGGACCACGCGAAAACATCTTTGAAATCTTTTAATAAAGCGACTAAGCGCTCGCGCTCCTCCGAAGACAACGTGGACCCGATCTAGACTAGACACGGATCTTTCTCAGTAACCACATTAATTTGAATGATTTCATCAACAAGGGGTTTTACAAACCTCTCCTCCTCTCGATTAATCAAATGTTTCAAAACCAGAGGAATTCCTTCCTCATCGTTTCCATCAAAAATTTGAAAATCATGATCAATGCCATAAACAAGAGGCACAGAGAAATACTCAGAATCTACAGTGGCATTCTCATTCAAAAGATCCAGCTCATCCAATTCCTCGGTTACAACCGACTCAAAAGAAAATAAAAAAGACAACCTGAACAAAACCTCAGCATCTGGGTTTCAACCCCAGGAATACCGGACCTAGATTCAGACGAATCGGAATCTGATTTAGACTCCATAAACTCTATGGAGTAAGATTCTGGTTCACTACCTGACTCAGAACTGCTAGATAGGTAGCCCTCCTCCAGCTGCCAAGTGAGGGATGGTGCATCAGATGCATCCAAGATACCGCTAAAAGGGTTCACACCCGGTTGGTCTCATAGAAATAGTTAGGTTATCCCCCAAGCTCTCTAAGTTGATCTGAGGATCCGAAAGGAGACATGCCAGTGCTGCTCCCATTTCAAGTTCACTTCTGTCGGAATCGTTTTCTGTGCTCTTTGCAACTTCAGCAGTAATTGGCTTAGCCCTTTCCTCTATATCACTGTCTTGCGGCTACAAGTCAAAGAAAATCTCAAAGCCAGGAACCTACTGCTTCTCAGAGTTGAACCAGGGTTCGGGGAAACCGCAAAATGGGAAGTCTTTGCCTTCTCGAACAAAATGACCATTCAGGGTTCCCCGGTTTGGTCGGTGCACAAGTTCGTAGCCCTTTCCAGTCTGCTCAGCTCTGGCTCTTCTGGCCATTTCTTTCCCTTTCCTCACCCAGTCCTCTTTGGTAGGCGTATATCCAAGACCAAAGGCATGATGGTTATGTGGCATGTCGGCCAATGCAGCAATGCCTTTCCGGCCGCTTCTTCCTAATCCCATTCCTGGTATGTGTTGAAGTTTGTTCATGAAGTACACAGACTGGGCGCTGACATACAAGCCCTCATCGATAGCCAGGATATTCTACACTACCCGGGCCTCAGCCAAAGTAAACCCCAAATGGAAGACATCCTCTTCGCCATGTATAATCTCCATGCATAGATAAATTATCGAAGACTATAGCTACACCTTTCCCATGGGGGTACTTCAACATTTGGTGGAGGGTGGAAGAGATGGCTTTCACTTGGTGTAGCCAGGGTCGCCCAAGTAGTAATTTGGAAGTGGCCGGAACATCCAAGATATGGAACTCGATGTCCTGTTAAGCCGGGCCAACTTGTACTCTAATTTGCATTGTCCCCATCACCTCTCTACTTGTATTGTCATACGCCCGAATCACCTAGACCGTAGGCACAAAATCGGCGAGTTTCAAACCAATAGCATAAGCCATACGACAAAGACAGACGTTGATTGTTGACCCGGTGTCAACCAATACCACTGGTACCCACTTTTCTCGGCACTTTATGAATATGAATAGAGGCTTGTTGTGTGCAGAGCTTTCAGGCGGTAGTTCCTTATCTGAAAAGGTCAAAGTTGGCACAGCGCCTCCTGAGAAGACTAATCCCACCAGTTGTTTTGGGGTAGTGTCGATGGACAACTTGGCTTTATCCATCGCCATCAGTACAGTTTGTTTGTGCACTTGCAAAGCCATAAGCAACCCCAGACAGATATATCCGCTTGAATCTTCTTCAATTGTTTCTGCACAGCTGCTTCCGCCAACAGTTTTTCTTTCTATTTCTCTATCTCTTTTTCCTTCCCAGATGCCTTGGGTTGGTCTAGATGCGGTGGTTTGAAATATCAGCCACTTCTTGTCATGTGGTCGACTTCTTCCACAAACCAGGTATTGTCAAGAAGGCCTTCACCCCAATCCTCATCAGTGTGGGCAAGATGCAGATCATCATCTTCCCACCACATACCTCCGGCAACTGACAAGCAATTGTTCGGTTTCGGTCTAAGTGTTCTCTCAGTAGAAACATTCCCTGCAGGGCATTGAGCTATTCTATTTTTCTGATCACTTTCACTCATTTCTTGCCCAAACCGTTCCAACGTGGCTTTTTGTTCTGTATTTACGGTACTAACAATGCCCAGTTCCTAAGCCAATTGTTCTTCACCGGTGTTTTCCAGTAGTTTACCCTTCTCATTGGCCATTCTGGCTATTACAGCGGTTCCCGCTTTCTATTTTTTCAGCTTCGATTCAGTTCCCTCATCTATATCGGGTTCATCACTTAACCAACCAGAATTGTCTATCGACCCATTTAGATTAAACTAATCAATGTGCACGTCCCCTTGATCTTCCTCATCAAAGAACTACAAATTGTCTATATCCTCCTCCAGGTCGACTAGATCATCTAATCCCTAACTTGGTCCATCTTCTCGAACTACACTGACCCCCATCCTAGTCGGCAACACCACTTCCGACTTAGCTTGATTGATTGGCACAACATAACAACTCGAGTTGTATGTCCCTTCAGATAAGTCCTCAATGCCCTCAGGCAACGGATTGATATTCTCTACCAAGGCTGACCTCCCTTTATCTTCCGCTGTCACCACCACTGGTTCAGGTTGGAGTACAGATGTGCTCATCAGGCAAAAGTCTGTGCTCTCAGGGATGAACAGTGCCGACTTAGGCAGGTGGGAGGGGGTGATGTATATACGGGGGTCATAAGGGATGGCCAGTGTATAGATGAGGTTTATATGTCGAGGTGGAGGGACTTGGTTATGTGGTGGGAGAGGATTTGTAGTGACATTGGGTTTTTCGGGAGGTGCTACCACTTTATTGTCAATTAGATCTTGAATCTCATGACGCAGTCTGAAGCACTGATCAGTATCATGCCCATGATGTTGGTGAAAAGCACAATATTTGGCCAGGTTGTGTTTTGGAGGGAGAGGATCGGGTAGTGGGCATTGTTCTAACGACTTAAGATGCCCCTTTTTTATTAGGACCCCTAAGGCTTTGGACAAAGCCATGTAAAGCAGGGTGAAGAACCTTCGGTTTCGGGCTTGATGGCTCGAGGTTGGTGATGTTGTATTGGATGTACCAGCAAAAAGGGTGGCAGTTTTGGGTGTGGTGGTGACCATGCTCAAATCCGAAGGCCATGCAGAGGTGCCACCAATCGTGGCTGCATTGGAGCTGCGTGTGAAGGGCCTTTTGGGCTATTCCTTCTCATAGTCTATCAGCCCCTACTTCATCGCGTCCTTAATTTGAATCCCTATTTCAAGGAGCTCAACAAATGTTAACAAAGGCAAGACTTTCATCTTCTGCAATAATCCTCCTTGCAAGTTACGGACATTCTGGTCTAGTCATTTCAGATGGCCTAATAGTCATTATAGAGGCCTTATCTCTCCATCGAGTCACAATATCTGAGAAGCCCTCCTTTGGCTCTTGACGGGTCGCTTCAAGATCACGAGTAGTGACCTCGATCTGGGTATTGTAAGAGTACTGCGCGATGAAGGCATCGGCCATTTCCTCCCAATTTCTCTTCATAGAGTTTCAAGCTTGGCATACCAAATGGCCGCTATACCCGATAGGGTGCCAAAGAGCGACAGCTTCTGTAATCTAGTGAGACCCATTGGTCGTAGGATATCAGAGAATAGACGTAAATGGACCATAGGATCCCCGAAGCCGTCGAACTGGTCTATATGCGACATCTTGAATCTATCCGATAGAGTCACTGCTGAGTCACTGTATCCATCCTCAATATCTGGGATTGAATTCGTGCCCTGTGCCTGTTTGAAGAGCTTTTCTAGCTTGTTGACCTTCAATGCAGTGGGGTCAACCTTGAATTCAAACGACACCTCCATCTGGTAAATTGGTGCCTTAGAGGTCTGAGGTAGGATTAGATCTGCCAGGATGCCCATATTCTCTTAGACGTTGATTGTAACCCCGGGTACCGGAATTACCGCTAGGGGTGCATAGGATGCGGAGGCTACTGCCGGTTGTGGTTGCTGTTGCTGAAGCATATCTATCACTTCCACTTGGCGAGCTACAACCTCAGCTTGGCAGGCTGTGACCTTAGCTTGTCAGCCAGCATCTAGCTGCATGGTCTAAATAGTCTGTTGGAGCTGACGAAGCATATCTTCCATGCTGACTGGGGGATGTTGAGCTATCAGAACTGGCGAATACTCTCTTTCTGGAGTAGGTGACTGGGCCTGACTGGGTGCAGGCGAAGCAAAAGGTGACTGCTGAATCGGTGCAGTGAATTCTGTCTGATCCTCTTCCGTCTAGTAACCGGTGGGAGTGAAACAAACACTGGCGGTCCCCTAACAAGATCCCTAGATCTGCAAATCCTTCTTACTTGGGTCCAGAGCGCTTGGGGGGTAACAAAATCGTCTGAAGCAATGATGAAAAACTACATCGCAAGAAATAAATAAAGCAAAAAGAAAACAAAAATCAGAAACCGCACAGCACCTCTGCTCAGATTCTAATCAGTACACTGATGTAATCAAAGTCGTAGAACCATGCTCAATACTAAATTCTACCTCCCAAAAACTGATACCCAAACTTGTAACTAATACATACATTCCTGTAGAGTTTCACTCTAAAAGCATATATCAAGCAAGGGAGAGCTAAAACACCCTTATGAAAGGGTAGGGTTATCCTGTCCTAGTTTCATCAGGAACTAGGGTTCACTACTCGAGCAAAGTGTTTCACACAATCCTGAATTCGGATAAGCAACCTGTCCTAGTTTGGAACAGTCTCTATGGTTTCCGATATGCAACTAGGTCACTTGGTCAAAAAGGGTACCTCAGCAAGACTACCTAATATACCTCTCACACCTAACACCGAGAAGTGAAAGGAGGATCAAACGGTACAAACGGTAGTCCAGATCCAAGGGTTGTGTTCCCATCGTGGCAGAGCCCGCCACCGGTCAGCCTTTTGGCAAGCCTTTCCAAGCAAGCCTCCGGCAAACTACTCAGGAATAGTATATGGCAAACACAGTGACTTAGGCGCACCAATACAAATGCAAATGCAAAGAAACACATAAGTGTGGATAAAAAGCCATATCATGAGTTCAAGCCAAGTTCTCTAAATCCCCAGCAGAATCGCTAGAAACTGTAGCTTCCCTTTTTTGCGCCCCCTTTTCGAAAGGTTTGAAAGAAAGCCCTACAATTCAAACTCCCTCGGTTCTGAATCTAATCTCACAAGTGCAATGTGAAATCGATAAACACCAAAGAGTCTAAATCCGGCAAATCGTTTTGGAAAAATGATTTTGAATCAAAAGTGCCAAAATTGGACTGCTTTACCAGATACAGAGTCGCCACCTAATTTTTTTTTTATTTCGGGGAAATTTCGAAAACCCATGACTCATGCCAAAGGCCACGTGTCCTTCATCACCAAAGTTGTCTCGGCTCAGGAACTTAGGTACGAGAGGGAAAGGTCATGAATTGAGCACCCCCACTCGCCCGATCAAAGATCGGCCTCTACTAATCATGATATGATTTTTATAAACATTATGTACTCTTATTCCGGTTTTTAGGCTAACTTTACTATGTGATGCCCACAAGCAAGTATAGACTATTTTGCTTAATTTGGAACGATTCAAGTCATGTTTGTTGGGGAAAATGGTTTGAATTTTCCACCTCAAGTGGCCTTAAAGTTTGAGGATTCGCCACCAAACAAAGTGAGCTTAAAACATGATTTGCCACTCAACAAAGTGAGCTTAAAACATACATTTGTTGAATTGTTCCAATTCAAACAACAAGCCTCCATCCACAGGCATTCAAGCAGATTAGCATTTAAGAACATAGCCTAATGGGAAGCATGCTAATCATGGCATCATTCACACTTATGAAAGTATGCTAAAGCGTAAAAACTCACCTAGTACTCCAAGCTAAAACAGAAACTAGTTATAAAGATGCATGATCCTAACTATGTTAAGTGTCTAATGCAACACATGCAATAATGCAATTAACAGGCTCGGCTACCAATATGGCATATGGATTGATTTGAACAACATGCGATTAAACACGTATTCAAAGAAGGTATTTGAAATGACAATACAGTTTGAATGATGCGCCGAGCCTCAGTGCATGCAAGACAGGATGAATGGATACAAGCATGCGATATGCTAATTAAAACATGACCCTAATCTAACCGTAGAAAGCGATTAAAACTCGAATTATTAGAACACTCGAATTAATTAACTATTCCAGTTAACTAATTTCAAAACAAAATCGAATAACTAGTTAAACTAACTAATTAATTACAACTCTGAATTAGCTACAACTAATTAATTACAACACGTATTTGAGTTAGATATTCAAGCGTTAAATAAGCTTGAAATGCAAGGGAGGCTCATGCACGTGCTCAGTTTCCACCCGAAAAGTCGCTATTATGTTGCTGCAAGACTTCGTTTGCACATTTGATCAATGAAAATTATGCCCACTTCCAAAACACCTCTGCCCCACTTTACCAACACACTGTGCAAATTTCATTGGTGGCCGACAGGGGGCGGTCGGCTACTGGTGGTGGCCGGTCGGCCATTGGTGGATTGAACTTCCTTGCTGTAACAGAGAGCAAAACAATGTATTTCTCAAGGGTTGTTTGCACACTTTGCCTATCTTTTTCATGGGGAAATCAAAGAAGGGACAAAATTTGGATCACAAACCATCAATCAAGCAATTTCATTGCATGATGGCTTGTGAAACCAATTGTGCAAGTTCAATAAATGCAAAATGAGACCAAAAAGACCATCACCCTATCATGCATGATCAAGGGCAATGGAAACCTAGGAAAATGGCACATTTCATCACCTTTGAGTATGAAATGTCCCATTACCTTGTGTTCAAATTAACGTCTGATTTGAACACATGCAATGCAACACAAAGAATACTTATCTTGCCTCTTTTTACTTGCCAATTTTGTTTACTCATTTTAATTACCAAATCATTCCTTAATCCATTAAGCCCATTGGTGAGTGTTCTGTAATGGAAAGAGGGCTCTAACCACAAGTTGCTTTGGGCATGAAAGCGACATTACACTGTTGGTAATGAAGCCCCTAAGGGATTAAACCATTTGGTGTAACACCTCCATTTCACACTTAGGCAAACAAGTGGTTTGAAACCACTTTCAAAGCAAAATAAAAAATTAAAGAATTGAGGGAGATTGCCGTGCTAAAATTAGGTGAGAAAAAGCACTAATACATGCAATCAACTCAAACCAATGATGGTTAAAGCCTAAGAACACCAAGCTAGTGATGAAACTTACGCTACAACTATGCAAAACAAGACTCAAAAGGGACCAAAAACCAAAGCAGTGGCAAAACAGTTCAAAACAGAGCTTAAGACATGTTGGACTTGAGCCACAAAAAGCTAAAACATTAAGCTAATACATGGGGGCTAACTAGGCATGCAAACAAGAAACAAGGAGGGGAGGCTAACCCCTCAAATTTTGGACTTCAAAATGAGTTTTGTACTACTGAAAAACCTCTAAAATTCAGTGGTTAAAAAGCCCAAAAAAGTTGGTTTGAAAGTGATGAATAAAGGCACAAAAGCTTTAAGAACTAAGATACAAGAAGAGTGGACTACCCCTTAACTAAAAATAGCCTCAAACCAACACTTTTAAGCCATAAAAATAGAAAATTTTTTAGTTCAGAACCAGCATGAAAACAATTGAAAAGGATGGCAAAACAAGTATACAAAACAAGTATAAACAAGGCAAGTGTTATACCTTTGAAGCAAAGCACAAGTTGGCCAACAATCCAAGCCAAAAACCACCTTCTAGAGCTCAAAAAAGGTCCCAAGTTACCTCATCCCAAAGACTAGGAACTTTGGTTAAGGTAGTGTATGTAATAGTGTAGAGAAAACAAGCTACAAAGCAAAAAATTGTGAGAGAGAGGGAGAGGGAGAGAGAGAAATCTAGAGAGAGAGAGAGAGATAATTTTGGTCTAAATTTTCTAACCCTCCAAAATAGGAGAGGAACCCCCCTATATATAGAAAAACATGCCTTGAGCTTAGAAACATCCTACCATACATGTGTAGGGAGATGCAGCTCAGTGTGCTAACAGCTGGCACAGTTGTCAACAAATATTTGGAAAAGTACACCGGTGGCCGTCGGCCACCACTGGTTGCTGATCGGCTACACCAATGGTCGACAAGAACAAACCATGGTCGAAAGCCTATGGTGGTGGTCGACAGGTTACCAAGAGGTTCCAGACACAAAAACAATAAGATTTGTTCCAAAATCAGGCAAAGAAAAGGCCAGGTTTAAAGTCTCAAAGACAGGGCGCTCCGCCAAGGACTTCGGGCGCTGAAAATGAACACAAACAAACACAATCATCGAGTGTACAAGCGATGACGTCTAAGTCTTGAGGACGATCAAAAATGGGGTGTCTACAGTGTGGTTGGATCAACCTCAAATTCGAATGGTTCCTTGGTTTGATATGCCAAGGCTCTGGGAGTTTGTACTGGGATGGATTCTGCTTGGACTAGGAAAACTGGAACATCCTCAGTTTGTGGATCTCGAGCAATGGTAACATTAGCTGTGGTACCAGGCCTAGGGATAGCCATGGTGGGTACATGTGATACAGAGGCCGTTGCTGGCTGCAGTTGCTATTGCTGTTGCTGTTGCTGTTGCTATTATTGTAGGCTAGTTATAACCTCAGCCTGACGGGCCATAACCTCGGCTTGATAGACTGAGTCATGTTGGAGGGAGTTAATTTTTTGCTGAAGATGGAGTAATAATTCCTCCAAATTTGTCGAAGGTTGAGCCATGATAGGAGTAGATGCCCGGGATGAGCTGAACAAAGTAATCTAACTGGTGAATGCCAGAACAATGGAACCGGTGAGCCCTGTCTAGCCCTTCTTCGCCTTGCCACCGGCAAAGGAAACACTGATTGCCCTTGAACTAAATTTTCATCCTGACGAAGTCTATCAACAAAAGTCCAGAGTACCCAGGAGATATTGGAGCCTTCTGAAGCTATGGTTCCAGGACTACCTAGCAAAAGAGAAAACAGACAGCACCTCAGCCCAATTTCACTAGAACGGATATGATCACGGTTGAATGACTGTTCTCTCTATACTGAATTCTGCCCCAAAATAGATACAAACTTTGCAACTGATATGCACATTCCTATATAGTTTCACTAAAAATCACATACCAGTTAAGGAGAGCCAAAACACCCCTATGAGGGGGTAGGGATACCCTATCCTAGTTTTGTCAAGAGCTAGGGTTCACTATTCAAACAATGCGGTTTCACACAATCCTGCATTCGGGTAAGCATCCTGTCCTAATTTGGAACAGCTTCTATGGTTTTCGATATGCAACTAGGTCGATTAGTCAAAAGGGTACCCCAGCAAGACTACCTAATATACTTCTCACACCTAACACCGAGAAGTGAAAGAAGGATCAAACGGTATAGCGGTAGTCCAGATCCAAGGGTTGTGTTCCCATCATGGCAGAGCCTGCAATCGGTCAACCTTTTGGCAAGCTTTTCCAAGCGAGCCTCCGGAAAACCATGCAGGAATAGCAGATGGCGAACACAGTGACTTAGGCGCACCAATGCAAATGCAAATGCAAATGCAAAGAAACATAAGTGTAGATAAAAAGTTGTATCATGAGTTCGAGTCAAGTTTTCTAAATCCCCAACAGAGTCACTAGAAACTATAGCTCGGCTTTTTTGCGCCCCCCCTTTCGGAAGGCTTGAAATGAAGCTCTACAGTTCGGATTCTTATGGTTCTGAATCTAATCTCACAAGTGCAATGTGAAACTGATAAACACCAAAGAGTCCAAATCCGGCAAATCGTTTTGGAAAATTGATTTTAGGATAAAAAATGCGAAAATTGGACGGCTTTGCTAGATACAAAGTTGCCACCTAAATATTTTATTTTTGGAGAAATTTAGGAAACCCATGACTCGCGTCAAAGGCCACGTGTCCATCATCACCAAAGTTGCCTTGGCTTTGGAACTTAAGTACGAGAGGAGAATGTTATGAATTGAGCACCCCTTCTTGCTCGATCAAAGATCGGCCTCTACTAATCATGATATGGTTTTTTATAAACATTATGTGTTCTTGTTGATTATTAAGCTAACTTTACTATGTGATGCGCACAATCAAGTATAGACTAGTTTGCTCAATTTGGAACAATTCAACTTATGTTTGTTTGCGAAAATGGTATAAATTTGTCACCTCAAGTGGGCTTAAAGTTTGCGGATTTGCCACCAAACATAGTGGGCTTAAAACATGATTTGCCACTCAATAAAGTGGGCTTAAAATGTACATTTGTTGAATTGTTCCAATTCAAACAACGAGCCTTCATCCACAGGCATTCAAGCAGTTTAGCATTTAAGCACATAGCCTCATACAAACATGCTAACTATGGCAACATTCACACTTATGCAAGTATGCTAAAGCATAAAGACTCCCTTAGTACTCAAATCTTGGAAAATATGGGTTAGAAAACTATGCATGATTCCTAACTATGTAAAATGTCTAATGCAACACATGCAAAGAATGTAATTAATAGACTCAGCTACTAATATGGCATATGATTCAATTAAATAACATGCGGTTAAACATGTATTCAAAGATTTATTTGAAATAACGATGCAGTTTAAATGATGCGTTGAGCCTCGGTGCATGCAATACAAATGAATGGATGCAAGTATAAGGCATAAGGTATGCTAATTGAAACATGTCCCTAATCTAACCATCAAAAACGGTTAAATAAAAGGGAGAAAGACATGGGGTTGCAAAGCGTAAACACACGCACGCACACTTATTACAACATTACGCCCTCACGAAGGAGGGTTCGAATGAATAAACTAACTAGTTAATTACTAAGCTAAGCTAATTAGACTAATTATTACAACACTTAAATGAATAATTTAACTAACTATCTAAGCTAATTAAAAGAAATTAGCTAGGCTAAGCTAATTAAATATTACAACATCAACTAATTAGCTACAACTAATTAGACTAATTAAATATTACAAGACAATTTGCTATGCTAATGAAACAATTAAATAACAACGCATTTGATTTGAACACCAAGGAAGATGGATGGAGATTGCATGCGCATCGCCTGAAAACTGCTCTATCTGCCCCAGACTGCCTCTATTTCACCTTCAGCCATTGCCTCTGTTTCTGCAAAACTGCATTGCTGGCCACACACTAAGGGCTGGCCGTGCATTACTGATGACCAGCTGGGCCTACAGAGGGCCGTCCGTGCATTGATTTGGTGCAAACTCTATTTTCTGTGCTCTGAGGTGAAATCAATGCAGATAGAGCATTTTCAAGCTCTGTTTGTCCTTCCTTCCTTCTCTGTCACAAGAAAACCTTAAGAGAAGGTTGGGATTGATTCCAAAACCATCAATGAGCGATACGATCAGTTATGCAGATCACAGAAGAAGGGATTTATAATTTGAGGTTAAAATTATGTTTTTGTTCAAGTCACCCCGATGAAAGGGCAAACAAGATTTGGCAAGAAAAGAAAATTAGCACCACGATATGTAGGTCTATTTCAAATTTTGGAAAGAGTGGGTCCAGTTGCTTATTTATCGTATTGCTCAACTACAGAATATTGCACAAATACATAACGTGTTTCATGTATCAATGTTACAAGGTTACCTCCAAGATTCGTCCCATATTATAGACTACCATCAGATTGCTTTGGATGACAACATGATCTATGAAGAGAAACCTATTCAAATTTTGGATCGACAAGTAAAACAACTACGAAACAAGACAATTCCAATGGTAAAAGTTAAATGGCAAGAACACTACAGAAAAGAAGCCACTTGGGAATGAGAAGAGGAAACAAAATAGCGGTATCCGGAGATATTTTTGACTTGAGGTAAAACAAGTTTGAGGGACCAAACTTCCTAAAGGAGGGAAGACGGTGACAACCTAACTCTCTTATATGTTGTAAGTCTTTAATTATATGTGTGATTATATGCTTGATGTCAAATTACATGTTTAAATGTGTGACTTACATGATTATGAAATTGTATCTGTCAGTTATAAGAAATTCTGTTAAAATTACAACCTTTGGACTAAAAATTGAAAGCCTTAGAGGCGCGATAAACCGAAATCGACTTTATAGTTATGATTAGCATAATTTTTAGGGCATAATATGAAGTTTTTTAAAAATTTGATTTCTAATGAATTAATTCGATTTAATTAGGCAGAACTCTTAAGTAAGTAAAACTTAGACTCAAATAAGCTAATCCTTAGTAGACAAGAGATATCTACATGAGTCTTATAGGAGACTTAGACTCAACCAAACCCAAAAATATCTTCTGGAGGAGAGCTAGAGGAAGAAAAGAGAGAGAAGATGAATTTCAACCTAAAGCTTGGAGACTGTAGAAATTGAAAGAGGATTCAAAAAATTAGCTCAAGGTAAGTATTAATCAACTCAGATACTTTAAATATTTTTTCAGTTGGTTAAAATCAACTCTTAAGATGAAGCTTTGAAACTCATAAAAGTTAGGGTTTTTGGATTATGATCTTAACTTAACAAATTTCATGAAAATGAACATAGAATCCTTAGGTTTGTTTAATTAAAGGGTTGATTCTTTTATGTTGGGTTTGTCTTGACTTGGATTGTGAGAAATTGCTATCTAATCTTGAGTCTTTGCATGCTTTGAACTCATGTAAACATATACAACCATATACAAAATAAAAAGTTATGTGAACTTGAAGGAAGATGAGGAAAATTAAGTATGGAAATTGGGGTTTTATATGTCAAACAAAAGGAAGTTTTAAATCGTACTTGGATGAATTTGTAGTTGTGTTCATTGATGACATACTTATCTATTCGAAAAGAACTGAAGCTCATGAGAACCAATTACGATTTATTCTTCAAACACTTAGAGATAAGAAATTATATGCGAAATTGAAGAAATGTGAATTTTGGTTGCATGGAGTGGTGTTGTTAGGGCATGCAATTACTAAGGATGGTGTTTCTATTCACCCACACAACATAAAAGCCATTGTGAATTGGCCAACCCCTACCAATGTAACAGCGGTGCATAGCTTCTTGGGTTTAGCCGGATACTATCGGAGGTTTGTTAAAGACTTTTCCAAAATTGCAATATCGCTTACCCAATTGAACCAAAAGGGTGTTCCATTTGAGTGGACAGAACAAAGGGAATCTTCCTTCCAGGAGTTGAAAACAAGGTTAACTACAACACAAGTTCTTGTTCTACCATCTGGTACAGAGGGGTTTGTTATTTACAATGACACATCTTACAAAGGATTGGGATGTGCACTTATGCAAAATGAAAGGGTCATTGTGTATGTTTCTTGTCAACTCAAGCCTCATGAGAAGAATTATCCCACACATGACTTGGAACTAGTTGTAGTGGTATATGCTTTAAAAATATGGCCGCACTATTTTTATGGTGCAACATGTGAGAACCACACCGACCATAAAAGCCTAAAGTATTTCTTTACTCAAAAGGAGTTAAATATGCGACAAAGACAGTGGTTAGAGCTCGTCAAGGATTATGACTTGCAAATCAACTACCACTCCAGCAAAGCTAATACAGTTGCAGATGCTCTTAGCAGAAAGGTTATGGGAAATTTGGCAAGTTTGTGTAACAACCCCGATCTGTAATTAACGACTAATTCGTAATTAAGAACGCTAACTAAGTGTCTAGAATGGAATTATGTGCTAATCATGTATTTTGTATGCTATTTGGATTTCTATCTGTTACTTGTAGAAATATCTGTCAGGAATTCTGCTTTGATCTGAAAACTGAAAGCCTTATTGGCCTCCGAAACCAAAATTGTTACGTCAATATGTTATTCGGAATTTTTAAAATCATATGTCAGATTTATTAAAAACTGATTCAGTTTAAATAATTAAGTTGTGTTTGGTTGGCTAAATGTTTTAATTATTGTATTAAGCCACTACAACTATATATATAGAGCCTTAAAGCTCATATGAGCTCATTTGTTTGTCATTTTTGAGAGAAAAATCTGAGATTGTAATTTTAGAGAGAGTGAGTTGACTTTTAGAGTAAGAAAGTGTAAATTTTGAAAGAGAACTTGAAGATCATTGTTTGTAAGCTCAACATTGTACAAGAACAAGAGAATTTGGAGACTCCAGGTAAGAATTCAAATCCTAAATTGTGAACCTAGATCATCAAACATGAGAATACATGAAGAATAAAAGTTCAATTGCATATTATGAGCCTAGAATGTAGAATTGAGTTGCAATTCACACATGCATGCATTCATGAGTGTTAATCATCATTTTGATCATAAGCTCTATCATTATGTTGAGTTTAGACCATGAAACTAACATGCATGCATATTAGATCAAGCTTTGATAGCAAATTCCATGCATGTGGTTCGTGGACTCACTCTCTCTAAACTTTGATAGCAAAATCGATCGTAAGAGCGCATTTGAATTGTAGATTGAAGTATTGTTACTAGTAAAATAATTTCTTATTAATACAAATATTGGTTACAAATTATTTTACAATTGTCTCCGTTGTACATTTGGTTTCTAGGCTGATGTGGATCCTTCCACTACGGCTTTTACAGCTTCTCCTATTAATTTTGACACCTCGTCTGTAGTGAGCCTATGTCTGATGGGATTAATGAGCCGCGCCTCAATTAATGATGGGCCTATGTCTGATGGGCCTCTAGTATCCACTTATTTCATATTTTGGATGGGCCAATTTTACTTGTTCATGTTAAACATTATTATAGACTACCGTCAGATGGCTTTGGATGACAACATGATCTATAAAGAGAAACCTATTCAAATTCTGGATCGACAAGTGGAACAACTACGGAACAAGACAATTCCAATGGTAAAAGTTAAATGGCAGGAACACTACGAGAACGAAGCCACTTGGGAACGAGAAGAGGAAACGAAACAACGGTATCTGGAGGTATTTTTGACTTGAGGTAAAACAAGTTTGAGGGACCAAACTTCCTAAAGAATGGAAGACTGTGACAACCTGAGTCTCTTATATGCTAAGTCTTTAATTACATGTGTGATTATATGCTTGATGTGAAATTACTTGTTTAAATGTGTGACTTACAAGATTATGAAATTCTATCTGTCAATTATAAGAAAATCTGTTGAAGTTATGACCTTTGGACTAAAAATTGAAAGTCTTAGAGGTGTGATAAACCGAAATTGACTTTATAGTTATGATTAGCATAATTTTTAGGCATAATATGAAGTTTTGTACAAATTTGATTCGTAACGAATTCATTCAATTTAATTAGGCTAAACTCTTAATTAAGTAAAACTTAGACTCAAATAAGCTAATCCTTAGACAAGAGATATCTACATGAGCCTTATAGGAGACTTAGACTCAACCGAACACAAAAATATCTCCTGGAGGAGAGCTAGTAAGCTAATCCTTAGTAGACAAGAGATATCTACATGAGCCTTATAGGAGACTTAGACTCAACTGAAAACAAAAATATCTCCCGGAGGAGAGTTAGAGGAAGAAAAGAGAGAGAAAAGAGGAATTTCAACCTAAAGCTTGGAGATTGAAGAAATTGAAAGAGGATTCAAAGCTCAAGGTAAGTGTTAATCAACTTTAATACTTCAAATATTTCTTCAATTGGTTAAAATCAATTGAAGAAAATGAGGAAAATTAAGGAAATATGGAAATTGGGGTTTTATATGTCAAACTAAATGAAGTTTTGATCTAATTGAGCTTCAGTTTCACTCTTATTATGTTCATATCTATGTTTTGAAGTGAAATTGCTTGAATTGGGCCTTAGAAATGCATATGGAAAGCTTGAACTTGATAGATTTTCTGACTACACAAACAGGGCAAGAACTGCACGTACGGGGCTCATAGCCGCACGTGCAGAAAACAGAGCAAGCAAAGCCAAACATTCTAAAATAAAGGCACATGCAGCACCATTCGCACGTGCAGTGGAGGTCTTCTGCACGTGTGGAAAATAAGGGAAAAAATTGTTAAATTCCGTTCATCTTTTTGACCCTCTGAATTTGTTAATGAGTGTGTTCAATCCCTCCTGAATGCTTAAGGACAAATAAAAATTGAACGAAACAGAAAAATGACTAAATAAAAGAAGCTAAGAAATGAATGAATTGCTTGTCAAGTTTGAATGTGTGTAATGTGTAGGTCACTCGCAAGAAGGGACCACTACATAACCAAATCACTGTGAGTAATAGTAGTGTAACAATATGTTATGACTTATGTATTTTTTTATCGTGAATGACATGCTTTATATAAGTTGTGTTTTGTTTGAGATGATTGAGCATTTGACCACAATGGCATATGAAATAGACCCGAGGTTGTTCTGTTTCTGTTATATGTGATGGGCCGGAGGCCGTTATGTTTGATATGGATTGCTTATGAATTATGGGCCTAAGGTCGTTCCGTTCTATATAGGAGATAGAGACATGTCGATTTTCATCTACTCTAGGATAAGCAATGTTTAGACCTGATGTCATTCAGAATAACTGTTACCATGTTGGGGCTGAGGTCGTTCCGTATGTTGGGTCCAAGGTCATTTCGTCTTATATGGGCCCGAGGCCGTTCTAGAATGTGATCATGAATAAGAAATATATATGGTATATATATTCTTCAAGACATGCTCATTCATTTAACCTTCTTACATTACTATCAATCACTAAGCCTCGCTCACTCCGTATTTATATATATATATATATATATGTAGGTGATCAACTCGGCAGCCAGTCTTAGGTTAGCTTCAGGAGTCATTTTTTGTGGACCTGCTTTATTAAGCCTCTGAGTTGAAACGTTTTGTTTTGGGGAATTTTCTATGATGGCAAATTTTGTTTAAGTCTTTGGTGACTTTTGTTTGGACACTTTGTTAACGTGTAATTTTTAAGTTGTTGACTCCTTGCATATATCTATGTGAATTGAACTTATATGTATGAACTGTGTATGCAAACTTTCAGTATATGACATGATGTCTAAATTCAGGCATATAAGCACTGCCCAATGGACGTTCTACTATTTTATTTGCTTCTGCTTAGGCCCCGTTCTTAAAATTCTCAGTAATCTATCTGAGGCCGTAGGTAATCAAGAGGTTACTAGCCGGTCATGATCCAAACTTTTAAGGGCGGGTTTGCATCGTGACATCGGGTGTGAGACTTCACAACCCCATTTTTTGACCCATTTTTGCACCAAATGTATGTATACTCAGCCTCCATTAGCTTGATCCATTGGGGTAATGCTTCTTATTTGTCTTCTATTAACTCCATTTGTGCTCCATTAGTGACATTATCTTCCCTAAATGCTCCATTAGTTCTCCACTGTTGCTTCACTTGCATTGCCTATATAAGGAGAGCTCAAGTCTTGAATTTGGGAAGATGAATTTGAGAGAAGTGTAGATAAAATGTTGAATTTGAGAGGAGAATATTAGAGTTTGAGAAGAAAAAAAAAAAGAAAGCTTTGAAAACAAGAGTGTTGTCTTACCAAATAGAGAAGTTGTCTAGCCTTCATATATTCATCTTTCATTGCATAAAAACCTCCTAAGAAACTCATTGAAACCAAGTCCAAGAGCTTTGATCAAGGAGAGAGTAATCCTTGCCATGTTTAAAAAGATTAGAGAGTGATCATCTCCTTGTCCAAAGCCACCATTCTAGCTCAAATTCAAAACTTTTGAATTGAGGATTGAGAACACAATTCACAACTTTGAGGGTGATCAAAAGGAAATTTAGAATCAATAAGTTCAATCTTTCTTTGGAAGGTGAATTTTCAATTCTTTTGTTTTCTTGCATTTTTTTATCTTATGTTTGTTTTCTTCTTTTAATTTCATACTAGTTTTGTTGTAATCTGACGGAAAGTGGTTAGTTGAACCACCTACATATTCCTTGTTGATTTTTTTCTCAGTGTTGCAACAAGATATGTTTTACTAGGCCTAGTTGGCTTCTTTTGGACAGAATAGTGTAGTCTTCCAGTGTTGAGCATAACAATTTCTAGTGGTCCCAAGGCGCATGAAACTTTTATTTTCTTTTCATTTGAGAGTTTAAAGAGTTTTTTATTATTATTTTATTTTGTTGTAATATTTTCCTCCTCCCTGTCTTATTTGGTTTGTAATTATTTATTTACAGTGCTGCAATAATTCCCCGCATCGCTTCTTTCTATCCCGTTCTTTTACTTGCTTTCCTTATTTGTAGATAAGCACCACATTTTTCTTTTCATCATATTCATGCTTTACATTCATGTTTCATGCATCTTGATTCGGCTAAATTTGCATCTATGAGTTTAGTCAGTTCTTATGTGATTATGTGAGCTACCTCATGTTCGTGAGATGATTCACATGTCCTATATTAGAAATTGAATCTTTATTTGCATCTCACGAGTGAATTGCATTAGGATTTTGCATATAATATCATGTATATTTTGCTAACTTTGTTTTTTAGCTATTCATGGGACGTCGGTAAATATGTAAGTTTTTATACTTTAGCATTCCGCTTTTGTGTATTTTTCTTATTATGTTTAAGCATCCTACCATATGGCTACTTGTTTATTTGATATATCTCTATGAATACCGGTGGATGGAGATTGTGTTGTTTAATTTGGAATGATATTGATTTTCATGTTTGTAAACTCAATTTCTTTGAGTTGTATATTTTCAAAACTCTTTCAAAATATATGAAATCAAATTGTTCCAAAATGAATGACACAGTCTATACTTGTTTGTTTCACATAGTAATTTTTAAGATTTATTAAATTATTGGAATATAGATATATAAGGTTAATAAAATTTATATTATAGTTTAGTAGAGGCGATCTTTGATCGAATAAGTGTGGGTGCTCAATTAATGATATTTCCCTCTCGTATTTAAGGTTTCGAGTTAAGCATCCTTGGTTACGATGAACAATGGTTTTGACACAAGTCACGGGTTTCTTAATTTTTTCAAAATATTAGGTGGCGACTCAAAAATCTTGTGATATAGTCCATTTTTGGCAAAAGTTTTACAATAAAATATATTTTTTATAAAAATTGTCAAATTTAGACACTCATTTATGTTTTACATCGCACTCGTGAAATTAGATCAAAGAAATCACGAGTCCAAATTATTTAATGTGTGTGGGTACCCAAGCAATGTTACAATATCCTTGGTGTGGGATTCTATTATTGGATTCAAATTAGACATTGGATAAGATTATTATTATTATTATTATTTTTTGATTCACCATATAAATTTGGCTGACATTTCTTTCCAAACTTGCCCATTAGACTTTTCAAAAATGTCTTGTTAATTGTTATATCTATAAAAGATGGGAGAAAAAAAGATGAGATTTTTTTCTGAATATTTCCTGTTGATGATATTTTATTTGGATTACTGGTTGCTTACACAAGTGGTTAAGAAAATGAGGGGGCCTATCACGAACTTGTTTGTGTTCCTTTTACCAGAAAAATTCAATGATTAATCCCTCTTATTACACGCACGCACGTATGCACGTGCGTGCACGGAGACTTTTAGAATTTGAGATCAAATATGAACACAAAAGTGGGAGGATTGGACCGCTAAGCTCTGTGATTTACTATCTGGAGCCAATTCTATTTCCTTTTTCATTTTCTTTTTTGACATCAAAAGAACATCAGTACATTCATT
The DNA here is from genome assembly GCF_004153795.1 of Camellia sinensis. Classification (NCBI taxonomy): domain Eukaryota; kingdom Viridiplantae; phylum Streptophyta; class Magnoliopsida; order Ericales; family Theaceae; genus Camellia; species Camellia sinensis. The sequence continues at coordinate 74,195 of NW_021029289.1, read as the reverse complement.
AGGGAAAGGGGGAGCGGTGATTGAAACCCGATTGATGACTTGGATATTTAAGAGTCCAACCACCAGGCTAGCTCATTGGGTCGATTGTCAAATCCTTGAATAGATGAAATTTAAGTGGTTTCAATTTTGGCACTAAGACAAATTCTGATTTTTGACTTCTTACTTTTTATTTATTTATTTTTTTTATTATCATATTATTTTATTATAAATTTTGATGTTTAATGTTTCAATGTCTGTCCTATTTATTGGTGTTAAATTATATATTATATATATGTGTGTGTGCAAAAATGACAAGACATTTCATTATATTTTATCATGTGAAACAAATTATCCCGCTGCTAATATCATTATTCTATATCAAAATCATATATAATTTTTTTTATTTGTATGACACTACTCATAAATATCTTAATCTTTTTATTTTTAAAATTTCAGAAATATAAGTGCATAAAATCATTGGCGCCTTTAGCCTTAACTACTTTAAAACCTTTAAAAAGAAATTCTAATTTAAAATATTTTTGATATATGTCTCGTATAATCATGTTGATCAAGTTTGCACTTCTCCAAACGTCGTTGTCTTATCACTTGAAAATACAAACGTAAACTAGCCGGCGGGTGTGTGCCGGAAACCCTTCCAATACCTAAGTTAGCAAATAGACAATAGACACAAAAGCCTTGTTTGGTTTGTGTTTCCCAAAAAAATCTAGGAAAAATTCTCTACAAATAAGTTTTCAAAAGTAATCAAAACCAAACAAATTTTTTCAAAAAAATTTCCCAAAACTTGTTTGGTTTATAAGTTTTCCAAGCAAATCTCTCTCTCATACACATCAAATCAATCACTTTTTCCAAAACTCTCTCTCAAGATAATTTTCCAAAACATCTTTTGAAAAAAACTAAACCAAACAACTTTTCGTACTTTTTATCTCTAAAACTCATCTCCCAAACTCAAACCAAACATACCCAAAAGCTCTATACATTCGGGAGTATGAATTGCAATACCTAGAAATAGGTACAGTCATGAGTTTTTATAGATTCCTCATGGCACAATCTTGGCAAGGCTCTTAGTAGAGTCTTCCTAGGAGTCACATTCCCAAAGGATAATGCTTATCTCTGGGACACCTGCCTCACAGCCATCCAAGTGAGGTAGCCAGGCCTCTTTGCTCGGCTATCGCTGCACTCAACTGAGTTATATTGCTTTGTTCTACTTCTAGCCGAGCCATGCTAAACCTAACCAAAGAGTGGTGTTTTGCCGAGCTACGTCTAGCTCGGCATTTTCCATTGAAGTCGCCTCAGTCCATTTACTGACCTTGCACAAATAGCTAGGTCCATGTCCAAACAACCATCTCTGACCTGGCCAACATAGGTTCAACCCAAAACTGAGTTACACCAGCTCTTATCTCTGCCCATTGCATGGCCCAACTTCCAAAGGAAATCTTACCTAGCTTGGCCCAATTAGTTTACACAAATTACCCTCTCAATTGCCCCTTAATTACATCTGCGAAGCATGATTGAGATTACTTTCCTCTAGCCGAGCTAAGAACGCTCAACTCTGTCGGGCTTGAAAAGTTGTTTGGTCTCACAACACATTCGGCCCCAATATGTCTTGTCAGTTACTCAGCACGTCCTTCCACTACTCTGACATGTCTGACACAATGTCATTCCTAAGACACGTGTCGTGTCCCTATTAGCCCCGTTCTCTTGTTATAGCCATCATGCACCTCCTAAAAATTTAAACAGCCACATCTTTTTGCCTTTGACATACATATCTTGTACATTCGAACGGTTTCAGCCATTGTTCACCCTTTTCATTCACATACCCTAAACCCAATACTCCATTTCTTCCTTCCATCAAAGCACAATCCAATACCTTCGAGTTTGCAATCATACAAGGAGGCGTTCTTTGTATGTCTCGCTGAGCAAACTAACTTGGATTACACTAACCCTGCCAACCTTCTTTAGCAGAAATAACCATCTTGGTCTAAGAGTTCAAAAAAGTGTTGGCCAAACCTATCAACTCGCATTGGCCGAGATAACCGTCTCAGTCAAATAGTTTGAAAATTTTGATCAAACCTGCAAACCTTCCTTGGCTGAGATAAATGTCATATCGGGCAAGAGTTCAAAAAATTGTTGGTTACCAACCTATTTTGGCCGAGATAACTATCTCGGTCAAAGAGTGCAAAAAATATTTGGTCAAACCTGCCAACCTTCTTTGGCTGAGGTAACCATCTCGGTCAAAAAGAGTAAAAAATTATTGGTCAAACCTGTCAATCTTCTTTGGCCGAGGTAACCATCTTAGTCAAAGAGTGCAAAAATTTGTTAGTCAATCCTGCCAACCGTCTTTAGCCAAGGTAACCATCTCGTTCAAAGAGTGCAAAAAATTGTTCATTAAACCTACCAACCCACTTTGCCCTAGTTGTGCAAAGATTTCTAGAAAGAGTTGGTCAAACCTACTAACTTTCTTTGGACGAGGTAACCATCTCGGTCAAAAAGTGTAAAAATTTGTTGGTCAAACAAGTCAACCTTCTTTGGCCGAGGTAACCATCTCTGTGAAAGAGTGCAAAAATTTATTGGTCAAACGTGCCAACCTTTTTTGGCCGAGGTAACAATTTTGGTGAAATAGTGCAAAAATTTGTTAGTTAAACTTGCCAACCTTCTTTGGCAGAGATAACCATCTCGGTCAAAGAGTGAAAAAAGTTGTTGGTCAAACCTACCTACCCACTTTGCTCCAAGTTGTGCAAAGATTTCTAGAAAGAGTTGGTCAAACCTACCAACCCACTTTGCCCTCAGTTGGGCAAAGATTTTTGTGCAGTCAGTCCTTCTTGTCTACCGTGTTAATTTTCGCTGAACGATTTTTGTCCGGCATCATTGTTGTGCTGGACTCCACCTTGGTGTGTGCCCTGTCTTCCTTTACCCAGATGTGTTGGCGCACTCTCTCCATTAGGGCTTCCATAGTAAGGGGCAGGGTCATTGTCATTGAATCCCTAAACTTATGACCTACTAGTAGACCCCGTTTGTACTATGCAATAGCTAGGTTGGTAGGACAATCGCCTATCTGGTTGAAAGACTCCCAATACTTATTATTGTAAGATTTTAATATTTCTTTCTCGTTCATGTCAATGGCAAGAAACTAATTTATCTTGATTGGCATCTTGGTGTTCGTCTTAAAGCTGGTGACAAACGTATTCGCAAGTTGTGCCCATGAAACAATGCTACCTTCTGGCAACTTTTCAAACCACTTTAAGCCCAGGTCACCCAAGCTTAACTGAAACAAGATGCACATATGAGCTTTTTCCCGCCGATGTGTGGCCATAAGTTGGTGAAAGTGGCGAAAGTGCATGTAGGGGTCTAACTTTCCCTCGTAGATTATGAACTTAGGCTGGTTGAAGCCCAAGGGCAGTAGTGCGTTCTTTATTGCCGGAATGAACGACGAGCTCTGCAACCTTGCCAATGCCTTATCGGCTAGTTCGTAGGCAAGGCGCAGTACTGGCATTCCAACCTTGACGCTTCCATGCATTCTAGGTCCCAATCGTTGTAGAGCTGAGATTCTTTGAGGGTCATATGCCTGGGCATCTTTCCTCCTTTGCGCCCTTTCTTCAAGAGTAGTTCGCAGATCCATCGATCTGGGCAACTCAGTGTGTTGAGAGGTGGTTTGGTGAGTATGTGAGGGTCGGTAATTGTTTCCCTCTATATTAGACCTTTGATTCCTTGTTCTCTCAAACCTAGAGTAACGAGTCCTGGAGGTTCTCGAGCATGTATCGCTTGTCTAGAGGCTCCTGCTATCGGAATGTGTAAGTGTTTCCTGCCTATCTCAATCTCTTGAGCTATGAGAATGTGTTCTTTCGTCGCGAATTTCCACCCCTGCCACACCCTTGGCCTTCATCTGGCGTTCATGGCCTCCGTGTCAGCTGTCATTCTCTTAATCAATTTGTCTTGCTACCTTACGCAATCTTCCAAAATCTGGGCATCCACCATCCGTTTCTATCCATCTGGGCTTTAATGGCGACGAGGACTTAAGTCTCATTTTTCTCACACGTCCCTATGAGGGTTTCGTCACTAAGGGTCTAAGTCTACCATGGACGGAACAAAAGGCAAATCCTTGCGCCTCCTGTTCTCTTCTACAGTTTTTCCATCGACAGTAGAATGAGGCAAGTCTTCATTGTGAACCACTGAAATCAGTTGAAGGAAAACTCAATCAAAATGTTTGTTTTCTGTGATCTTTCCCATAGACGGCTCCAATTGTACGAGCATGAAATAATCTGTCTTGTATAATCCTATTGATCAAGTTTGTACTCCTCTAAATGTCGTCATCTTGTCACCTGAAAACACAGACGTGAGTTAGCCAGTGGGTGTGTGTCGAAAACCCCTCCGATGCCTAAGTCAGTAAATAGACAATAGACACAAAAGCTCTGTGAATTCAGGAGTATGAATTGCAATACCTAGAAATAGATGCAGTCATGAGCTTTTATAAATTCCTTATGGCACAATCCTAACAAGACTCTGACTCTCCTTAGCAAAGTCCTCCTAGGAGTCACATTCCCTAAGGATAATGCTTACCCCTGGGACACACTTTTCACTGCCAACCAAGTGAGATGGCCAGAACTCTTTACTCAGCTATCGCTGCGCTCAATCGAGCTATATTGCTTTGTTCTACTTCTAGTCGAGTCGTGCTAAACTTGACCAAAGAGTGGCGTTTTGCCGAGCTACATCTAGCTCGGCCTTCTCCATTGAAGTCGCTCAGTCTTCTTACTGACTCTACACAAATAGTTAGGTCCATGTCCAAACACCCATGTATGACCAGCCCAACATAGGTTCAACCCAAAACTAAGCTACCCGAGCTCTTATCTCGGCCTATTGCGTGGCCCAACTTCTAAAGGAAATCTTACCTAGCTCGGCCCAATTAGTTTACACAAATTACCCTCTCAGGGGCCTTTAGCCTTACCTACTTTAAAACCTTTAAAAGGAAATTCTAATTTAAAATATTTTTGCTATCTGAGCCACAGTTATTTTGGAATTTGAATTTTTAAATAACGAAGTTTTGTTCCTTCCTTTCTTAACCTCTCCAGCAACCTACCACTACTTATCATCACCGCCAATCACCATATTCAACCTTCCCACATCTCCAACCACCATCACCAATGATCTTTTCTGGCCATCACTTCCTAACCATCTCCTATTAGTAGAAATGGCCAAAACTCCTTACTCAGCTATCGCTGCGCTCAATTGAGCTATATTGCTTTGTTCTACTTCTAGTCGATTCGTGCCAAACCTGACCAAAGAGTGGCGTTTTGCCGAGCTACATCTAGCTCGGCCTTCTCCATTGAAGTCGCTCAGTCTTCTTACTGACTCTACACAAATAGCTAGGTCCATGTCCAAACACCCATGTATGACCAGCCCAACATAGGTTCAACCCAAAACTGAGCTACCTGAGCTCTTATCTCGGCCCATTGCATGGCCCAACTTCTAAAGGAAATCTTACCTAGCTCGGCCCAATTAGTTTACACAAATTACCCTCTCAGGGGCCTTTAGCCTTACCTACTTTAAAACCTTTAAAAGGAAATTCTAATTTAAAATATTTTTGCTATCTGAGCCACAGTTATTTTGGAATTTGAATTTTTAAATAACGAAGTTTTGTTCCTTCCTTTCTTAACCTCCCCAGCAACCAACCACTCCTTATCATCACCGCCAATCACCATATTCAACCTTCCCACATCTCCAACCACCATCACCAATGATCTTTTCTAACCATCACTTCCTACAGTTGGCAATCACCTTTGATTTCCAACAACCATCTCCTATCAGTAGAAACTACCTTTCACCATTACCTTCTATTGGAAATCACTTTCGACTACCACCTCTTGGTGGAAACTACCTCTAGTGGCCGATCACCACATTTGATCACCACCTCCAATTTTTTTTTGTGTGTACCAAACATATTTGATTTGTTTTTGTTTTTACCCAAAATAAACATAATTGGAGGATGGTAGCACATCATTTTTTAATGCAAGTGGTTTGTTGATGAATGTAATATTCAGTGTGATTAATCTAGGCCCAAAACGAGTTTGGGACGCTTTAGGAGAAAGCAAACAAAAACCCTAGAAAGTAACCAAGAAAAATGGTGAATTTGCTTGAAGTGACTGAAAATTAAATGTAAAAGTTTAACTTTATGGATTTTCAAGTGAAATATTGAGTGGAAATGAGCACTCCAAAAAAGAAGATTGTTCAAATTATATGCTAACACAATGGGGTACATGAAACCAAAAATAAAAATAAAAATAAAAATAAAAACATAAGTTAATAAATAATAAGATTAGGAGTCCAAAACAGAAAATTCTATAGGAAATCCATTCTAGAATTTTAAATAAGTTGTAAAAAAAAATATACTTCAAACTTATGCTAGAAAATCACCCACATCAAATGCTTAAAATTAGATGACATGTCCCACAAGGTTTAATTTAGGTCGGCCCATGTACTCTAAAAAAATTAAATTAAAAAAATAAATAAAGTAAAATAAAAGGAGGAGGAATTGAGTCCACTGATCGTACGGTAGCAAAAACAATGAGAGAGAATGGATGTCTGGCCAAATCCATTCTAATCCTACGTGGAATTCCTACCCTAGAAATTCTTCCTAGCAAGAATGTCTCATTTTCTTCATAATGATCATAGATGGATACAACTGGATGCATGGTCCTCCTGAGCCCTCTCAACAACAAATGAAAATGATGTAAAATAAATGAATGTCTATAAATAAAAAAATTAAAAACAGAAAAAGAAAAAAGTGGAAAACAATTAATGGCTAATGAAATAAAAAAGAAGAAAATAAAAGAGCACCCATTTAGTTTATTTATGTTTGGTATGGCTAGTCTTGACAAGTTGCTTATCATACTATTTCCCAATTCAATTGGGTTTTTGTGGTGGGCCATATTCAAACTTCAAATTGATATGTATGCTTAAATGAAGATAATGGAATCATTTAATGGCTACTTTGTTTTTGGGTAATGCTATGGACACCAAATTTTTTACCAAACAAATGATTAAATGTCTCACATGGGTGTGGGGTCTGCAATTTTGTGGACCCCACACCATATGAGACATTTGATCATTTATTTAGTAGAAAATTTAGGACCTCTAGCATTTTCTTTGTTTTTTCAATATGAGTGAACTCTTAAACCTCCTAGAGACAAGAGTCATATGTATGATTAATGGGGTACCCACCTCTCTAAATTAGGGGTTTTTTTTATTTATTTTTTTATTTTTTAAATCTGGAAACTGGAATTGAGTAAACTATTGGTACAACATATTTTCCCAACTGATCATATTTTGAAAATGAACTTCATATCATGAATTGGTTGATATTCAAAAAAATCTAGTTGGAATAAATTTCCCTCCCATGTATTTTCAAATTAAGGAAATAATAAATAAAATAGTGCAATTACATTTTATGGATAATAATAATACACAACATCAACAACTACACAATGACCATACTTATTCCGTGTGCTAGATTTGAAATTAGTAGATAGGATGACATGTTCTTCACTTTTTAACTCCAAAAATAAATCCACCTTAATTAAAATCTTCAAAACACATTCCATTTAATTTTTTTTTTTTTGAACTCCAAAAAAGTAAATTCACCTTAATGGTCAGATTAGGATAGTGAAACCCTAGAAGTCGGTTTTGTCCATTTAAGGTTCTAATGAATTCATAAAGTAATAATAATAATAATAATAATAATAATAATAATAATTTGAAAGAATTGAAAAATTGATAAGCTAGGTTGATTTCTTTAGAGCAATGATAATCACACTCTGAACACATCATGTATTTTAATACTGATGGTTTAAGCTCACCAGATATAGCAATTCTTAAAAAAATACACATAAATATTTATATAGGGAAAATTTTATTTTATCTCATTGCGGTTTGAACTTGGAGTATTTTACCTCCTATGGTTTAAATATATTAAAAAAATTCTCATATGATTTTAGATTAAAATTTTAATGGTAGTTTTTCTATCCAAACTAATAGAAGGTGTATCACACATACCAATTTTTAAAAAGAGCTTGGTTTTTTGAAAAAATAAAGTTAAATTAACACAAAAAAAGACATATCTGCCCCCATATTTTGCAAACCTAAAATTAAATTAAGCTATTAATTAAAATAAAATAAAATAAAAATATAGTTAAAGATTGATAAATATATATATATAATTAAAGATTGATTTAAAATATAAAATAAATAATAATTAAAAATTAATCTTTTTTAAATTAAAATTAGATTAAGATTTTAGGGATTACAATAAATAATTAAGAATTTTTGATTAATTGTAATTCAAAATATAATTAAATTAAAATTATATTACAAACTTAGGAATTATAATAAATAATTAAGGATTTAGGATTAATTGTCAGTCAAAATATAACTAAATTAAAATTAAATTTAAAAGTTAGGATTACAATAAATAATTAAGAAATTGTGATTAATTGAATTAATATTATAAATTAAAAATTATGTGTGTGAGATGAGAGAGAAAGAAAATAAAAAAGAAAATGTATAGGATTTGAGACTATTATAGTCATTTCACATATATAATTAACAGAGTTAACAGTTGCACTTTGGTCTAAAATTACATAGGAGTTTTTTAACTATATTTGAATCACAAGAGGGTAAAGTGCTTTAGCCTCGAACCCAATGACGTTAAATGAATTTTCCCTTATTATGTACAATAAGCGTACATTACACTTTGCCCCTATATGTTTAGTCATTTTATCACTTTGACCCTTAAAGTTTGTTTTTCTCATTTTGGCCTTTCATGCTCAAGTTTTTCTCAATTTATTTCTAAAACTAATTTTTGATCAAAATTAGACAGAAAATATCACTTTAATTATCACATAACATAAAAAATATATTATTATATTAGGATTTGAGTTTGTGTTAGAAGTGTGAGTTATATATAATAAAATATTTTTATATTATGTGATAGTTAACGTGACATTTTTTGTCTAATTTTGAACAAAAAAACTTAACACATAAAGGGTCAAAATGAAAAAAAATAAAAAAATAAATAAACTTGTAAGGCCAAAATAGAAAAATGACCAAATATAAATGGACAAAGTGTAATTTACTCTTATAATGGCCCTGTTTGGTAGGACTTATTTACAGCTTATTTCAGCTTTTAGCTTAATTTAAGCTATTTTGATGTGTTTGGTTTAACTTAACAATACAGCTTATAGCTTTTTGTAAATCAAAAATCAACTTATTCTTTGAGTGGGGGAGGAGAAGCTTAATTTATAAGTCAAAAATCAGCTTATCTTCACAGTTATAAGTTATAAACTGTTAAGGTATAAGCTATAATCACTTTCTCACTGCTCTACCAAACGGGGCCAATAACTATCTTAGATAAGTTTTGTACAATACTTGGTGCAAATTAAAAAATAAAGTATGCTTAAGCTAATTACAACAATTGGCAGTTATCAATGACTATACCAGTTGCAAATGCACTTTATTTTTGGCTTTCCATCAGAAAGAGGTTCTTCAGTTATCATAATGCATGAGCACTATGAAACTGTCTTCCCCTTTGAGAAAAAAGGCATAAAGAAAAAGTTAGATTATAAAGTGCTTTTTTTTTTCTTTGTTTTTTTGCTTCTTGATCTATAGTGTTTTTGCACAGGTGGCAAGACAAAGGACTACACAGCACACAACACAACCAATTCTAAAGTGTGTTGAGTTACTTTTCATTTGGGCCATAAATCACCATTTTTATTTGAGTATTGAACAAGTCATAGAATGACAAAAGAAATAAATTTCAGAATTTTTAAGCCAGAGGGTATATAATTAAATATATATATATATACACTTTTCTTGGACACTTAGCTTAAGCTATTCTTTTTCTTCCTTGATTCATTTTTAAACTATCTAAAGATAGTGTACGAATGCATACTCATGGAAGATACTTTTCTTATTAATAACTTCTATTATATGCAACTTCTAGATGATGGCATTCTAGATGATGGCATGAAGATATAGCGGTGTTTTGAGAAGATAGTTAAAGAAAAATAACTTTTTGACTTTTTTATGGCTTTTTGACATTTTCTTTTCTTTTTTCTTTTTTTTTCTTTTTTTTATGAGAAAAGAAGTGAGTTAAAAGTTGAGAAGTGACTTTTAACTAACTTTCCAAAATATCCCATAATCATAGTTGATTAACCAAATCCTTCCTAATATGGCATCTTCCTCACAATTGCACACACATACCGTGTGGGGAAATTATTAAATATTATCGGAGTATTACGTGCATGTACTCTTAACCAATCATTATTTAATGTCCATTATTAGAAAACATGGCTTTTGAGTCGGCAGCGTGCCGTCGCAAATAGCGGATTTGCCGACGCAAAAACTTTTTGCGACGGTGTTTCGACGGCAACTCAAGGGACGAAAATGGTGGGGTCGCAAAAAGTTTTTGAGTCGGCAATCTGCCGACGCAAAAAGTTTTAATTTTTTGAGACGGTAGATTGCCGACTCAAAAAGTAGTTAAATGTTTTAAAAAATTTAACTCATAATTTTCTCATTAGGGCTCCCAAGGTTTGAACACACACCCATTTGGACAAGTTGACCCAAGGTCAACGCACTAAACCCACTTCACCACCATACCTCTTTCAGATATTAAACGAGATATATATTATTTATAGTATATACACTCAATATTAATATAAAAGTATATTTATAAATAAATATATTTATTAAATATAATCAAGTAAATAAATATATATCTTGGTTATAATTTTTTTTTTTGCTACGGCATCAGTTGCCGACACAAAAAGGTCTAATTTTTTGCGTTGGCACAAATTTGCCGACGCAAAAGGTCTATGCCGACTCAAAAGGTCTATCTTTTGCGTCGGTAAATTCAACCGACTCAAATAATGCTATCAAATATTAATTTTTTGTGTCGGCCAACGGTGCCGACACTAAAGGTTTGGTATTTGAGTCGGTAACTCTGTGCCGTCTCAAAAAGGCTACCTTTTGCGACGGTAAAATTTGCCGACTCAAAAAACCGACTCAAAAGGCCCTTTCTTTAGTAGTGGTCTCATCATATTTCTCAATCACCTAACACAATATTTCACCTATCTACATTCTCTACCAATCATAATATTATAAAATACTATGTGTTCATACTCTGAGATTATTAAACAATTATCCTACGACGCGACCTAGCTAATTACTAGATAAATTAAAAATATACTATGCCATTATGTCATTGCCTTTAATGCATTAATATAAGTATTATCGTCTCTAACCATGTCAATTCATTGAGTGATAGAGAGATAGAGAGAGAGAATACAATATAAGCAAGAAGAGAAGGTTAGGCTTGCATTTGCATTTAATTGATATAATAATTAGAATTTGTTGGAAACTTTTTCATGGAAGATTATCATCGTTCAATTGTACATCATAATGATGATGAATGCTTACATGTGACAACTGTAATGGGAGACCTCATAAATTTAGCCCTAAAAAATAGAAAACAAAAGATGTGCAATCTAAGTGTCTCTAGTGCTTTAGATATAGTAACACTATATGCAGTAAGAGTTGTTATACATTTTACTTTATCATGTGTCTTTGAAATACTCTAACTAAAAGACACTTGGTTTTAATGATTGTGATCATTGACCTTGATGCTCATGGCAATGGAAGGAACTAGTGAAAGACTTTGACAACTACGACACATGTAAAAAGCTTATGCTCGCTTGCCAAACACTATATCCTACGTATTTTTTTGAAATTTTTTTATATACGTAGACTTACTAAATTGGCACTTGTTAGGAATTAGGCGGGTGGAGATTTATTTATTTTTTATTTTTGTGCGTGTTACTATGCTTATTGTACGCCAAATGATTGTTTGGCAACGTTTATATTTTTTGTTTATGTTGTTAAAATTTTAAAAACTGTCGTATAAATTTGTGTGGTAATTTTTTGAGTTCACAAAATAAATTCCTTCAAATTAAAAACTAAGGCATAAATCATAAATTCAAAAAGTGTTTACATTTGTTTATAGATTAAATAAATAAATAAAGTAGAAGGAAATGTAGAAAGAAGAGTTGAGCCTGAGATCACGAGTTCAAACCTTGGGGGTTTCATTTTGAAGCAAAAAAAAAAAAAAAAAAGGAAAGAAGTTTTTTTTTTCTGTTCAAACTAAACTTGTTTATCGTTTTTTTTTTCTTAAACGAAAAATATAAACGTTTTCAAACGCCACTGTACTAGTTGGTTTCTTATCCTTTCTTCTTAGGTGCAAATTCCCTAAGGTTGCATTTGAATTTATGAATTTGTAAAATGGATTTAGCATCACTTATTCAAGGATTATACCTTTAATTCAATATATTTCAAGAATTATTTTGAGGGCTTTTATTGATGTACAGTTATTAGAAATGTATTCAAGGATTATATTTAAAATAACTTGGCGAATATAGTTATTTGATGAAAGATTTATTTATAAATCCCATTTATAGGATTTATAGTCTAATAAGTCTATAAAGTTTTCTTGTGTTCCACATCATACCATATGTTTAGACTTGTATCTCATGAGATTCTTTTTTCCTTATTTATAATATTTTTTGGACTAATATAACCTTTGTTTTATTTTTTTATAGTAAGCGTTACTGTAGACGTCCCCGAACATCCCGGAGGAAATCCCCCGTTTCGTTCATTTGGGCTCACTATAGTTCAGGACTCAAATATCACGGTCCTGTATCTAATCTCGCAGAGTGCAATGCAAGACCAATGAATCATCAAAGAGTCCAAATCCGACAAATCGTTTTTGAAGACAGATTTTTTTTGAAAGAAGTGCCAAATATAGACTGTTTTGTTAGATACAGAGTCGCCACCTAAATATTTTATTTTGTGGAATTTAGGAAACCCTGACTCGTTTGCCTAAGGCCACGTGTCCATCATCACCAAAGTTGCTTCGGCTCAGGAACTTGGGTACGATTGGGGAAGGTCACTTCGTGAGCATCCCCGCTCGCCCGATCAAAGATCGGCCTCTACTAACCATGATATCGAGTTTTGAAAACATTATGTACTCTTATTTCGGTTATTAGCCTAGATTTACTATGTGATGCGCACAGCATGCAAGTATAGACCGGATCGCCTGAATCGGAACAGAACACTTCATGTTTGTTTTTTAAAGCGATTTGCAGTAAGTAGGCTTAAAATGCAGATTTTTCCACCCTCAGGTGGGCTTACAAAAATATGATTTTGCCACTATCTAGTGGACTTAAAACTCACAGTCAATGCATTATTCCAATTCAGATAACCCAACATTCACCCACAGGCACTTAGGCAGGTATATCGGATAAGCAAATAGCCTCATGGTAAGCATGCTATCATGGCAGTCACTCACACGCATGCAAGGATGCTAAAGCATAACACTCGTCGAGTATTCGCAGCCAAACAGAAGCTATGTTTAATAATCCATGCATGATTCCAATATGACTGAAATGGCATAAATGCAACACATGCAGGAATGCAACTACATAGGCCCGACTTATTCTAAGATGGCATGTGAAATGCAGCACATAACAGATATTAACTCAGAATTGAAATACAATGCAGTAGTATGATGCGGCCGAGCCGGTGCATGCAAGCAGATGATAATGCAAAACATGCTGTGCATAAGTATGCTAATTGAAACATGCCCTAATCTAACCATCATAAGCTAGTAAATAAAAGGGAGAAAGACGTGGGGTTGGAAGATATACATCACACACACGCATACATATTACAATTGTGCCCTCGCTCGAAGGGTCCGAATAAATAATACAGTCCAAATAAATAATTAACTACTCTAGCTAATTAAATATTACAAAACCCTAATTAATTAACAAATTAACTAGGAAAGCGAATAAACTAGCATGCAAGCTATAAAATGGACTGCCTCAGCTCTTGTTCCGAATGATGAAAGATGCATGCATGCTCGCGTCGCCTCACCCTTGTTTGCAATTGATCTCAAAAACTTGCACAAAGCTCCAGAAGGTTGAAACTCCACCTTGGGAAGGCTGCCGACCAGATATTGGCTTGGGAAACACCTGCCGACCACCCTTTGTGGTGGGAACCAAAAAAGGTGGTCGGCCTGCCAGAAAACCTAGTCAGCCGACCACTTTTTGCCCCTGGATTCTGGTTTTTCTGCAACAAAGGCAAGAGAGGGAGAAGGCAATGTATTTTCAACATATGTGTGCAAGATCACTCTCCCCGTCCTTGCACAAGCTCAGGGGGATGTAATCATTGATCCTCGTGCCACCAATCACGCATCTCGATGCATGACGGCCGATGAGTCGAATTGCACGACTCGATATGAAATGAATGCACATATAAGCAAGTAAAGCCAACAACTCTATCATGGACAGTCAAGAGTGTCGGTGACCGAGAATCGAGGTACATTTCGTCACTTAGAGTACGAAATGTCCCTCGTTTTCCGTGTTTGGACTAAACCCTACTCTAAACACAATGCAACAAATAAGGATGGCATGACATGCACAAATGCAACTAGCATGCAATCCTAATGCAATGCGACCTAATCATGCAAATATGCTACTAGCATACACAATGCTATGAACCATATGGCATACACAATGCGACTAACAACCTAGCATACGCAATGCAAGGAAATGAGATGGCATACACAATGCCTAAAACAACATAACATGCACAACACATTGTAACATGGCATACACAATGCACGATGGACTTATACCAAAATGGAGAGGCATCAGCCGTGCCTAAATCAGTGGCCATATGATGGAAATAAGACAACCGAAACACATACAAACATGCACGATGCAAGGGATCGATCCTAAGGCATCAAATGCCACTCTACCAAAGCATGGAAAATGATGCAATATGACATACAAACACACAAATTCCAGCTCTGAAACATGATACAAAATGGTCCCGAAACATGCAAACATGGCACACAATGCAAGCTAGGGGGCCCGGGTACCGAAACTAGTGAAGTGCGTTACACTAGAGGTACCCAAAGCAATGCACTAATGGAAAAACCAACCCCAAACAGACCCTAGGCAGATCTGAAACAGTGGGGAAATGGCCTAAAATGATGGCTCGGAATGCAACGAAATGGAGCTCATTCAATGGTCGGTAAATGAGGCATACAAGCCCAACTCTCAAACGCATTTAAAGAGTATAAAACATGGCAATATGGCATTGATACAAGCTCTGAAATATGATGTAAAATGGACCCAAAACATGAACACACCTCAGTATATACATGTAATGAGCCTCAAAACTCAAAGTTAAGCATGGGTATTGAACTATAAGCATGCAAAACAAACATCATTCGACCATGAGACCTGAAAACAGAGCTAAGGCAGTCCAAAATATGCACAACATCAGTTTAAGGCATGGCCAAAAAGAGCTAAAATCAAGGGTCAACAAAGCATGCGAAATAAGCTAGTGAACCATGATTTACACTACAAGTATGTGAAGCACATGAGGGCTCATCGAACCAACCAAAAAAAAAAGTATACCATGCCAAAATATGCCCAAGTAACCACTGAAACTCAGTCAATGCATGCAAAAATGAAGTGTTCCTTTGGAAGGCCATGAGGTGGATTACTCTACACATACATGATGGACATACAAAGTGGCAAAACCACCTATGGAAAGAGGCTATGACAGCCCTAAAATTCACTGAAAAGGGCCTGAAATGGGTCAAAAAAGCATGCAATGAAAGGTCCCTTTGAAAGGCCTTGAGGAGGATTGCTCTACACATGCATGAGCGAAACAAAATATGGCCAAAAGGGCTCTGGATAGAGTTCATGCAGGTCACAAAACTCACAAAAAGGGGCCTGAAACATGGCTTCAAAACATGCAAATGGGGGCTCCTTTGTAAGGCCAAGAAAGCTAGTAAACAAAACAAGGGGTGAGAGGGTCACCCCTCTCTGATTTTAAGGCTCAAAAACGCATGTTGGCCACTGAAAATCCACTGGATTTTAGTGGCTAAAAGGCCAAACCAAGGCCAACACAAATGTTTTAATGTATAGCTCAAAACAAGAGGAAATGAAGCATGCAAGGGGGTAGATGACCCCCAACAGAAAAATGACCTTAAACAAACATGTTTATAAGCTCAAAAAAAAAACGTTTTTAAGTTTATGACAAAACCCAAAAATGCTTGCAAGTAAGGCTAAACAATGAAGCAAAATAAGGGCTAAAAGAGGGAACTAGTGTCTTACCCTTGTAGAGCAGAGGGCCAGCAGCTTCTGGACCAAAATAGGAACTCTCCAACCTCTGAAAATGATCTCCTAGGTGCTTAGGTTGATAATGGAGGTGTTGTGCTTGGAGGTGTAGTACAATGGGACCAAGAACAAGGGGTTTTGGAGCTTGGAATATAGAGATATGGAGGGAAAGTGTATGTATGCTCAAAACAGGTTCTGAACCCTAGCAATGGAAGAGGGACCTTTCCTTTATAGAGGACAAGGTCTAAAGCTTCTCCAAGAAGCTTAAAAGCTAGCTTAAACATCCTCCATACACGTGTATGCAGGATGCATTCTGAGGCTTCTAGCTGGCACAGCTGAATTCAACTCATTGAGACAAAAAAGGAGAAAGCTAGCCGACCAGTTCAGGTGGTCGGCCGACCACTTTCCCTGGTCAGCTGACCAGGTCAAAAGGTTCAGGGGGTCGGCCGACCACCTTTTCTGGTCGGCCTGCTACTTTTTCTGGTTTTTCAGGACAAAAACTTGGTATGCCGGAAATAAAGGTGGTCGGCCAGTGATTGAGAAGTCCAAAAATGGTCGACCAGGTGTCCAATTGAAGCCCCAGAAGTTATCTTTCCAATGGCACTAGCCTTGCATCAAAATTCCTCCTGTGCAAAAAGTTATGCTTGTTTTGGTGAAGCCGCGCAGATTCGGTCCAACCGGAGTGATGCCCTACTTCAATCAACCATATCTCCCCCGTCCGGACTTGGCTTTAGGAGATTCTTGAGTGAAAAATGAAGCCCCAGTAGTAAGATTTCCAATGGTGGTGGCCTCATAGCTGAAATCCAAGTATGCAAATGAATAGGCCTGATTCAACGAGGACTGCTCGTCTCTCTCTTAACGGTTCATGCCCATTTTCTCCCCCAACCGGGTTTCTTCCCCCTTCTCTTCTTTTATTCAACTCCAAACCCCTAAGTAAGGTGTTTTGAAAGATTTTTCAAAGATCTCATCTCTCTTTCATTCATTTCCACTTTGTCCTTGCTCAGTTTACCGAAAAGTGCAACATTTAACGAAATGCGAGCGTCGGAACATCGTAGGAACTTTATTTTCAAAACATTTTGAAAGAGAGGGTTTCAAGGTCCAAAATCTTTTGATCAAGATTGTTTTGGTCCAAAAGGGGTGTGAAGTTGAGATTTGACTCTCTCATTGCCGAAGAAACTGAACCTTTGCCTTGCACACCTTTCTGCACCAAATAAACCATCAGTAGTGCCCAAGTCTTAAGGGCGGTCAAAAATGGGGTGTCTACAGTTACATACAATTGTAATCTTCAAATTTTCTTTTTTAGTTTGACAGTTTTGAAATTAGTGGGATATGTGTCACACTCCCAAATAAATGACATAAAGATAAAATCCATTCAATTACACTAATCTCAAATCAAGTGGTCAAATCTCTATATTTGTAAGAGATTTACAAAAAGGAGTTCACATGCAATACCGATTCAAACTTCAAAAAAAAATAATCCGTGGCATGTGCGATAATGAAAACAAAAGAGATAACACAAAATAAATACTCTAAAGGATACAAGTTTCAAAACTTAAACCTGGTTACACAAAAAAGATGGTTATTAAAAAACCCATACAATTACAACCCTTGGTTTGTTAAAAATATACAACCAAAAAAATAAAAATAAAAGTGTCTCATGCTCTCAAAACATATTCCTCGCCTTAAGCTAGGTAGAATCACCACATCCTTTCTTGCACAAATCCACTAGGGGTGAGCACAAAACTCAGTAGGAAGATCTTAACAAAATATTTATGTTTAAGTAGTCTCACAATGTGCATGCTATGCAACGTCATGCTCCAAAATTAATATTTTTATTTCCTTTTGAAAATCATATGCAATGTTTTTTGAAAGATACATTATCTCAACAATTTTATAATACACAGAGGGGTGGTAAACACGACTCAGGTAATTCATAGAATAGTATCTACAAGTAGGCATATCAAGCACTACCAATCCCCAATTTACCGACTTCTAATTGGAAGGCACATGGTATCTACTCTGCGGGTGCTTTCAATCTTTCACCCTGGACACTCAGGCCAACTTAAACAATACCAATCTATACCTCTTAGCCGGACTTACCAACATATTTACCCGAAAACCTTTTTAAGATCAACAGTTGTTTTCTCGAAACAATGAATTCATTTCCAAAATATAGCCATAATAATCGGTATTCAAAGCTATGCAAATGAGTGTATGTAAATGAAACTTTACAATTTCCATATTCCTCAACATTATGCCTTTAATATAATGCAATGAACATCTCTCTATTCAATAACCAATAACCATATCCATGTAACATATGACACAATCCATACTCACAATGTTATAAAATTTCCAATATTTCATCCAAGTATTTTCACTATATTATTCGTGGTAATTTCTGAACAAAAATCCATCAACTTCATAGACGATTTAATAACATAACAACATGTGATTTTTCTTCATCCATCTCAACAAAATCTCATGTTCCCATGAGTTTTTCCTCAATAATTTCAATACTTTCCCAACTTTCAAAATTTATGGTTTCCACCCAAAATGAGTTTCTTACATTTTTAAGAAGTGTTCTTGCCAGTGAACTTCCAAGAGTCACACATTTTGCAAATAAGAATAAATTTCATGAGAGGAATGAAAAATATCCCTTTTTAAAACAAATTCAAAACTCTAACTCAAATCCTAACTCATAACCCAAAGATAATATCAAGAAAATGACTACAACATGCAAAAAAAACACACACACACACACACACACACACACACACACATATATATATATATATAACTCAAAGAAACTCCATACCTCAAGATTTAGGGAAGAAAATAGAAGAAACCCCCAAAATTGACGGTGTTGAAATCTGATCTTTACTGCACAAAATGTAGCCTTCGATGAGCTCTATAACTTTGATGAAGGAACTTAAGTCAAAACTCAAATGGATTTGGAGAAATCAAAGATTTAATGGAGGTTGATGAGAATAAATGAAGAGAGAAGGAAGAGAAATGTGTTTTACAGAGAGAGAGAGAGAGATGAGGGAAGAGTGATGTGGGTGCTTAGCCCAAGGGAAGAAAAGAAAAAAAGAATTGGACTCCCAGGTACTTCCACGTTTGCGGCGCCACTCTCGTATGTGCGGCACTCCTCCCTCGCACGTGCGATTAATTCAGAACACAACCTCAAACAAACCCACCTCACCACATGTACGACACCTACTTCTATACGTGCAGCACGTCTCCTGCACGTACGACCTCACCTTCCGTTTCGATCCCTCGAAAACACTCCCTTACTGCACGTGCAACCTCACATTCCCGTACGTATGGCTTCGCTTTCGTATGTGCAACCCAAGCCCACGCACGTGCGGTTTTGTTCTCCAATTTACAAGCTTGGCAAGCCCATGACATCCTCGACTCTAACGACGCTTCCAAAACAAGGAAACTTAACTCTGGAACAAAAAATGGAGATTTAAATCCCATAAAGGTTTCGAGAGCGATGTACCTAAATAGCCAATGAGGCCTCAGATTAGTTCACAATACTTCCAACATGAGTAAAATAAACATGATTAAAGGAAAACAAGATGGGTTATGTACCCGAGCATCACAACCTCCCCACCTTAGGAAATTTAGTCCCCGAAATTCAAATGCCACTCATAATGGCACTACAAAGCCCTAATGACCTAAACAACAGCAAAGTAACCCGTTGGTATAACAAATGATAATATTCATCCCAAAATTAACTCTACAATCACAACAACATTTTAGTTTTTACCTCGAAGGGTCACAATTTCAATGATATCCCGAAATGATTCATTATTTTCTTACCAGTGCCATAACCACAATCCCCAATAACAACCACTATCATAACCATAGACATGCAATTTAAATAACAATCTCCATGTACAAAATCACAACAATTGCAACAAGAAGTAGTTAGCAATACAATGCCTAACACTTACAATAACATTAAGATATACAACCATTCTAAAATCAACTAAACATTGTTAATCAAATCCGGTATTTAGAGTGGACTTCCGTTTCTCATTCCCAAGTTGTTTTCGCAACACCGTGATGCCTCCACAACACCTTCACTAATGGTATGGTCTTACCCCTTAACATTTGTTCTCGAGTATCTAGAATTTGAACCGGTCGCTCTTCATATGAGGCATCATCATCTACCTTTAAATCGATCCAATCAAGTATATGTGAAGGATCGGGTTCGTACTTCCTAAGCATGGACACATGGAACACATCATGAACCCTAAAAAATTGTGGTGATAAGGCCAAACGATATGCCACTTTCTCAACCCGCTCTAAAATCTTGAAAGGTTCAATAAACCTTGGAGACAATTTCCTACTCTTTCCAAATCTCATCAAGCCCCATCTCGATGAGATTTTAAGAAACACGTGGTCACTGACCTCAAAGGATATAGAATCCATTTTCTCTTATCAGCATAACTCTTTTGTCGGCCTTAAGCCGTAGCAAACCTCTTTTGAATGAGAGCAATTTCCTCAATTGTCTTATTAACTAACTCTGGGCGTAATATTAGTGCATCTCCTACCTCAGGCCAACAAACTAGTGATCTACAAGGTCAACCATTCAAGGCCTCAAATGGTGCCATCTCAATACTCGCTTGATAATTGTTGTTGTAGGCAAACTCAATCAACAATAGGTGTCTCTCTCAAGAACCTTTGAAATCAAGGACACAAGCTATAAACATGTCCTTCAAAATGTATATTGTGCGCTCAGATTACCTATCAGTCTGATGGTGATAAGCGGTGCTAAGGGTCAATTTGGTTCCCAATTCCTCTTGAAGGTTCTGCCACAACTGAGCTATAAAACGAGGATCTCTATCTGAAACAATGGTCACCGGTACCCCATGTAGTCGAACAATGTCTCTAATGGATAACTCTACCAAATAATCAATCGAGTTGCCGATGCATATAGGAATAAAGTGCATAGAGTTAGTCAACCTATCGACAACCACCCAAACAACATCATTACCTCATTGTGTTTTTGGGAGCCCAACTACAAAATCCATTGTGATATGCTTCCATTTTTATTCGACTATAGACAATGGTTGTAACAAACCCGCTAGTTGGCCTTCACTTATTGACAAGTAAGGCATTTTGAAACAAAAAAAAGTGACATCTTGCTTCATACCCCTTCACCAAAACTGGCGATTAAGATCATGGTACATTTTGGTGCCCCCCGGATGTAACGCAAGGTGTGAGTGATGAAATTCTTCGAGTACTTCCTCTCTACAATGTTTTGGCACAAATAAATAGTCTAAATACTTCACACTCAAATCTACGTGGATGTTCAAACCCTTCTTTTCTTTCTCATTGGAGATCCTCTCACGAATGATCTCCATCTCACAGTTGCCTTGTTGTGCTTTAATGACTTTGCTAATTAAGGTGGATTATACAATCAAGGTAAACAAGGTAGCACCCTCGCTAGACTTGCCAAGATGCGAGTCAAATTCACCGATATTCCCTAACATATCCTATTCCTGAATTGCCACACTTGCCACATTACTAATAGATTTTCAACTCAAGGCATTGGTGACAACATTGGCCTTCCATGGATGATAGTGCAACTAAAAATCATAATGCTCAATAAATTTCATCCATCTAGGTTGGCGCAAATTCAAATCCTTTTGGGAGCATAAGTATTTTAGGCTCTTGTGATTGGAGAAAACGTCAAACTTTTCACCATACAAATAGTGTTTTCAAATTTTCAAAGAAAAAATCACCGTTGCTATCTCTAAGTCATGGCTAGGGTAATTCTTCACGTGGTTTTTGAGAGCATTAACACACAACCAATGGCTAGGGTAAGTCATGGCTACGGTACTCTAAGTCATGGCTAGGGTAAGTCACATTTCCCTCTTGCATTAACACACAACCAAGCCCATCCTGAGATGCATCACAATATATGGTATAACCCAAGCCTCTTTCCAGAATTATCAAAAGCGGTGTGGTAGTTAACCTAACCTTAAATTCTTGAAACAACTTCTCACAATTCTCGCTCCATACAAAATTGAAACCATTTCTTGTCAATCTAGTCAATGGTGCAACTAACCTAGAGAAGTCCCTCACAAAGTGGCGATAATACCTGGGTAACCCTAGAAAACTCCAGATTTTAAATGCATTCTTAGGTTGTTCCTAATCTTGCACCGCATCTATCATAGAGGAATCGATGGTTACCTTTTCTTCTGACACAACGTGCCAAAAAAATTTCACCTTCGTTAGCCAAAACTCACACTTCTCCAATTTAGCAAACAATTTGTGTACCCTACGCAAGTCAACTACTATCTGCACGTGTTCCTCCTCAGAGGGTGAATAAATCAAAATATCATCCACAAAGACAACTATGAAATGGTTTAAATATTTCTGGAAGACTTGATTCATCAAGTCCCTAAAAAAGTCGGTCCGTTGGTTAAACCAAATGGCATGACAAGAAATTCATAATGGCCATAACTGATAGTACCCTGATCTCAAGTCTATCTTCGAAATGTAACAGGACCCCTTAAGTTGGTCAAATAAATCATTTATTCAAGGTAAAGGATACTTGTTCTTAACGGCCACTCGGTTTAATTTGCGGTAGTCAATACACAATCACAATGATCCATCCTTCTTTTTTGTAAAGAGAAGGGATACTTCCCAAGGCGATGTACTGAGATGAAAAAAATCCTTATCTAAAAGTTATTGGAGTTGAATCTTCAACTCATGTAACTCGACGAGTGCCAACCTGTATGGTGCCATGGAAATTGGTGTTGTGTCAGGCACTAAGTCAATGGAGAACTCAATCTTTTGGTGGGGTGGCAAACCAGTTAGATCTTCAAGAAAAACATTCAGGTATTCACAAACTACCCTCGGCAAGTCACCTCGGACCGTGCTACCCTTATTGGCCAAAGAAATGGCAAAAAGAAAACTAAGTCTTCCCCGATCCTTAAGGTCATACAATGGTAGAATCGAACTATCACCCCAATCACAAAGAAAATAAAAACAATCCCCTGCAAGTGTGCATATAGATACTCTTTGGTGCTGACAGTATATTGTGGCTCGGAAATGTGACAACCAATCCATACCCAATATAACATCAAAAGTGTGAATGTCTAAGATGATGAAATCAAAAGACAGACGGCGATTAGCAACCTCAATCTCGCAAGAGTAGTAAACTCACCCTAATGCCACTCGACCCATAACTGGTGACTCTAACTGATCAATTTTTAATCTTAAAGCAGAAGCAAAAGTAGCAAATATAAATGAATATCACGCACTTGTATCAATCAAAACACTAGCCAAAGAATTGAACACAATGAAATTACCTCTCACAACAGAGGATCCTGAAAGTTGCTCTGGCATTGTAATAGCATACATATGCCTCTGTGGCCTCTGGTTAACCTGCTCATCTCTAGGAGCGTAGGCCTGCTATACCGACTAAGCCGAGATGGCTCATTGAATAGCTGTAGACACCCTATTTTTTACTAGTCTTAAGACTTAGGTGATCTTTCTTGGGTACCCAATAATGAAAATGAGATGTGCTAGTTCTATAAATCTATTAGCAAGAAGTCTAAGATGCAAGCCTTAAACCACCCAAACACTTGTTTTGGCCAAAATGCTTTTCGACTAAATAGGAACATTTCTCAAAACAAGTTTGGTTGTGTAATTCCAAACATTACTAATATGTCCCGACGCTCATTGTTTCTCAAACTAGAATGCCACACATTTTCAAACAAACAGAGCAATGGATACAGTGGGAATACATTGAATAGGTGAAATCCTCTAAAATGCCAGTTTTTACTCTCAATTCAGGCTAACCATACCTTGTTGACCTAACGATGTACTTTCTGACTGGCCGAACAACATATGATGACCAGTCAAAAGTGCATTTGGCTGGACATCAAAATGAACGACTGGCTAAATTGTTTGAGTATAAAACATTTTTAGGAATTTCAACTAGTTCAGCACACTTTTCATAATTATCTTAGATATTTACACCCGAGACTCTTTAAATAGAGTTCAACAACCTCTTTCTAAGGGTTGGAAAATCTGTTGAAGGCTAATATAAGCCTCTTGACTTCTCTTTCTTTCTCCCACATCTTCTACCTACCACCCTCTAGCTTTAAACAATCAAACACCATTAAATCTTGATCCTAAGCTTCTTGTGAAC
Source organism: Camellia sinensis (assembly GCF_004153795.1). NCBI lineage: Eukaryota > Viridiplantae > Streptophyta > Magnoliopsida > Ericales > Theaceae > Camellia > Camellia sinensis. Next base: position 49,781 of record NW_021029289.1, on the reverse strand, counting down.
GTTGCTGGACATTTTAAAACATATCTAAAAGGACTTGAGGAAAAAAATAGAGAGTTTTGGAAAGCAAAGAAGCTGATCCATTTTAAGAGGTGAGATATTGAACTTTTGACTACCATTTATTCTCTTTTCCTTTATTTTTGACCTTGTTCTTCATTATATAACTGTTGTCAATATGTAACAAGTCCTCATGGATTTGGAGGGGGTAGAAATTAGCCACTCATCCATTGAATTGATAGTCTTTCTTTACTTTCTTGCTCCCCTAAGATGAAGTCTCTTGTTGTTGTATGTTTTAGAACCTTGGGGATGTGATTAGGAGTAGAAATTAGCCATCCATTCAAAAGTTTAATATGTAGAATAGTTTTTCTTATTTTTACACACTTTCTCTTCACATATCCCTTCTTTCCAGCACTTCAATCCATGTCTCTCAACTCTTTACTTAATGTAAATGAGTACTAGGGGTTGTTTCATAGGATTGCTTGGATGATCCTTAGAATTTGATAGTGAAAGAGTTGTGTTCTTCTCCTTTATTGAGTATTTTGACAGTAAAACAAGAGATTTTATATCAATAGGCATTGAACTCTCTCTTTTCAATCATTTTTGAACATGGAAAGGGGTGAAAACACCTTTGTTCCATGAATAGAAGAAGAGTTTTCAATGGATTTTTTTATGAATCCCTTGCTTTTAAGGCAAAGCTTCCACTAAGAAATAAAGTGCATTAATCTACTCTCCATAATTAACAGCATGGATATGGGTACTAATCTGTCCTTATTCACAAAGAGATGATGTAGGTTCACATCTATTTCTTAGGCTTGAATTTGTTTTTGCTTTGATCCTCTTAATTTGTCGATTTATTACAAAATATCTGTTGTATATATATCTATTTATGCTATTGTTAAGGGTTGAGGCTCATCTACCTCTTCACTAAGTGACTGTTGTGAGTGGAGGAGGCAGAAGGGATGAGCACCCCTTGGAAGATCCGCTTAGCTTCTATTCATGACTTGCTGAATTTGCCTAAATCTCAACCGGAAGAAGAGTTCAATCAGCCAAATTCCTATTTGGCTCACCCATTTTGTGTCTTGCAGGATGATCTTCCTAAGAACAGAACAAACAGTTTCTAGGGAGTGCTCTCCTAAGTGGTTTTGGAGCTATTGGATGAATTATATGGTTTATTTAATATGATTTGTTAGATCACTACAACAATTTGCACTTTTGGCAACCAAATTTGGCAATTAAAATTGATTTAGTCACCAAAAGTCATACCTTTGTCGACTAAAATTTGTATTGGTCGGCAATGTTTCATATTTTAGCTACATATGTTACTTATTGGCTACTAAAAACATAATTAGTCACTAAAAAGTGGCCCAATAGGCGACTAAAAAATAATTAGTCACTAAAAATAGCCCAATAGATGACTAAAATACAATTAGTCGCTAACAAGTGCCCTAATAAACATATTAGTAGCTAAAAGGTTACCCAATAGGTGACTAAAAGACACATTAGTCGCTAAAAGGTTTCCCAATAGGCGACTAAAATACATATTATTCGGCGTTACTTTTAATTTTTAGCTATTAATTAGTTGTTGTATACTACTTTTTTCCTACTAAAATAAATTTAGTCAACAAACATCTTACATAATATTTTCTATTAATCTTTGGCGACCAAAATTTAGTCGGTAAATATTTATTTTTGATAACCAAAAATGTTTCAGTCGTGGAATAATAATTTTTGGCTAATAAAATAGTTTAGTCGCCACATAATTAGCATTGTTTTACTTCTATCTTTGGCTACAAAAAATTGTGGTTGGCAAATGTTATTTTCAGTGACCAAAATGATTTAGTTGACAATAAAACTAAATTTTTTTGGTGGGAACACTAAATATTTCCGCCTCATTTTGGTTTATGTTTAATTTAATTTAATTTATTTTTATTTCTCTATATGTATCGATACACACACCAAACAAAAACCAATCAACACATTAGAGTTTGCTCTTACTCCAGTCGAATGCCCATTGCTCTCCCTCATCGACAGACCATCGCGCACTATCTCATCGCCACTGTTGGTACACTGTCTAAAGGCCATTGGTTTTGATTTAGGTATTTCTCTCTCTCTCTCTCTCACGATTCAAACCTACCCCTAGAGGTTTAGATCATAATCTGCCAATAATCATGAAATTACCTATGGCCTCAGACAGAATTCAATTTATATTTAATTATATAGGGCCAGAAGCGAAAGCAAAATTATATAACTTGGTCCAATGAGTTGTGCTTACATGGTATAAACAAAAATATTTTATACATTAATAACTTAGATCCATACATATATAAATAGATATTACATGACCAAGATCATTCACAAGTCATCATCATACAAAACCCAAAAGTTTAGGTATAAACACAGTCACACATGACCAACAAAAGAAAATAAAAGATCAAAAGACAAAAGCTTCGTTCGTAAGGCACTCCTTGGCTGACATCACAAAACTCAGGTAATCTTGTACAGTTTCACTAGGACTGGACATCCCGCTACTCATCTACATACATATATATATATATATATATATAACAGAGTGAGCTAAAGCCTAGTGAATAACATCAGAGTGAAGAGGTTATATGAATGAGTTTTAATGCTTAGATGAAATCGTTATCATATCAATTTTGTATCATAGTAGAATGACCTCAGGTCCAATGCATGACAAAGCGACCTATAGTCCAACATAATCATAAATATAGAACAAAGCAGATAATACTTGACGGGATGACCTTAGGTCCAATTCATTACAACTGTATAATGACCATTTGGTCAACACACAACAGATATTCGGAACGGCCTTGGGTCTATCTTGTCAAATACACAGAACAACCTTAGGTCCATCATATACATTTGTATCTTATCAATCACATTTAAAGATATCATGTGGATCAGACAGATAGAAGGCTCATTCATATTACAAAATCATAAGTTCGGAAAACTTACCACATTGGAAACATTTAGAAAATAACGTATATGAAAATATCTTTATTAAGATATTACTCACAAGAATTTGGTTGTTGATGCGTCTTCGTGGATGAACCTACACAATTCATAAACATAATACAACTTTTAAAAACATGCTCAAACAAGATATTTTGCTTTAGCACAACATTAGTCGCTCGAGTAGACCACATGGTCTGCAAAAGTACTGGATGGTCTGAATCTAGGCTCGATGGTCGTTGGATCCAATATGTAAAACAAACTGAGGTCGCTCAAGCGGTCACTTGGTTGCTCAAGCCATGTGCAAGGTTCTACAAAAATACTGGATGCATAAGATATACGCTCGAGCGGTCTGGCCGAATTTTGAGTTTTCCAGAACATAACTTAAACTTCAAAACACAAGTTCAATGCCATAAACTCTTGCATGACGTGTTCTAAACTATGAAAACTCCTTCAAAAACGTGAATACAAAACCATTTCCAACTTGATGCTCAAAACTCCCTGATTTGGTAAAATTGAAACTTAAAACTTCATGCATTTATGAACTTGACCCAAATTCTTTTCTAAGAGTTCAAAAACATGAAACTCATCTTCAAAACTTTATGAATTATGAATGCATTTATGATACAACCTTCAATTCAAGCTTAGATAGAAAAATCATGCTAAAAAATAGTAGAACTCCTCAAAATCATGCATGCATGTATGAATTAGCTTTAAATTCACCATCCTTAATTGAATTCTTGTATTTTATCATATAATCTTCTGAATTCACATACTTGATGAATTAAATTCATGAATTGAGGATCAAATACTTACCTAAAGTTTTCAATTTAGCTCAATCTAGCAAGAACTTGAGTCCTACTTCACAATTCTACAACCTTTAAGCCAAATTTTCAAAATTCTGGCTTCTCTCGCTACAATGGCCTTACTCTCTCTCTCTCTCTCTCTCTAGAACTCTTCTCCTCGTATTTTTTAGCTCAAATAATGAAGTTTCTAATCTTAACACACATATATATAAGAGTTAATTAGCTTAAATTGCTAATTAAGGCTGAAGCTCACTAATTCCACTTAAATTAGTTAATCAAAACTTAATTTTTATGAACTGAATCAAATTTTCATCAAATATCCCAATAGGCTCTAAAAATTCTTTCATTCTAATTAAACCTATCAATTTTAGTTTCTAAAGTCATTAAGACCTTCAATTTTGAATTCAAAACAGAAATCATAATAGATAATTCATCGATGAACATATATACACACAATTAGACATCAAGCACATAATTAACATTCAAAATTAAACAAGTACAAGTATAATACATGATGGGGTTGTCACCGTCTCCCCCCTTAAGAAGTTTGGTCCTCCAAACTTGTGTTACCTTATGTTAGAAATAATTCAGGTTACCTTTGCTTCATTTCGTCTTTTTTCTCCCAAATTGCTTCTGTGCCATAATGTTCCTTCCATTCTACCTTAACCATAGAGATAGCTTTATTCCTTAACTGTTTCACTTGTCGATCAATAATCTACATTGGTCTCTCTACATATTCCATATTGTTGTCAAAAGCTATCCAATGATAATCAATAACGTGAAACGGATCTCAGAGATAGCCCCTCAATATTGACACATGAAACATATTGTGCATTTGTTCAATTCCTAGTGGTAAAGCAATTCAGTGCGCAATTGGACCGAGCCTTTCCAAAATTTGAAACGGCCCAATGTAGTAGTGTGATAACTTTTATTTCTTGCTAAATATTGGTTGACCCTTCATCAGAATTACTCAAATAAACACATAATCACCGACATCATACTCAAGAGCCCTTCTTCTTTGATCCGCATAACTCTTTTGTTAGCTTTGCGCAATTTTGAGCTTTTGTTGAATGATCTTAATCTTCTCGGTGGTTGTTTGCACAAACTCGGGACCAAACAAAACTCTATCCCCAACTTCTGTCCAATAGATTAGAAGATCTACATTTCCTTCCATACAAGCCTTCATACGGTGCTATGCCAATGATAGAGTGAAAACTGTTGTATGCAAATTCCGCTAATGGTAAATAAGTTTCCCAACTTCCCTGAAAGTATAGAGCACACATTCGAAGCATATCCTCTAAAGTCTGAATAGTTCTTTCTGATTGCCCATTGGTTTGTAGATGAAAAACAATACTAAACCTTAACTCGGTTCCCATTTCTCTTTGGAGGCTTTTCCAAAATCTAGACAGAAAATTTGGATCCCTATCTGACATAGTGGATACTAGAACTCCATGCAAATGAACTATCTCATCGATATAAATAGTAACAAGTCCATAAGCATCATAAACAGTTCTCACAGGTAGAAAATGTACAGATTTCTTTAATTCATCCATAATAATCCAAATAGAATTCATACCTCTAGATGTCCGAGGTAAACCAACAATGAAGTCCATGGTTATGTGCTCCCATTTTCATTTCGGAATAGGGAGAGGTTGACGTAACCCTGTTGATTTCTAATTTTCATCTTTAACTTGCTAACATTGAAGGCATCTAGATGCGTATTCTACAATTTCCTTTTTCATGCTAGGCCACCAATAACTCTACTTCAAGTCTTGATACATTTTATTATTGTCCGAGTGTATTGTAAACTTCGACTTGTGAGCCTCTTCTAAGATCCTTTTCTTCAAGTCAGAAATATTTGGAACACATAATCTATCCTAAAATTTCAACACTTGGTTCTCAATACTGAACCCTGGGCTTGGATTCGATTCCATTTCATCAAACACTTTCTTGAGGAATTCATCCTCCAATTGCTTTTGCTTTTGCTTTGTCTCTTCAATAATTGTTAGTTGAGCTGAGATTGCAGCTAATATTCCGCTTGGTTTGTAAATCACCATTTCTATCGCAGATCTTTCCAGGTCTTTTAATAACTCTCTCTGTTTGGTACATAAACACACCAAATTCCCTATTGATTTTCTACTAAGAGCATTGGCTACTGTATTGGCTTTGCCTAGATGATATTAAATCTGAAGGTCATAGTCTTTAATCAATTCTAACAATCTCCTCTATCGCATGTTTCACTCCTTTTAAGTGAAGAATGTACTTTAAACTATTTATGGTCAGTGTAGACTTCACGCGTTGCTCTATAGAGGTAGTGGCACCAAATTTTCAAAGTAAACACAACAGCAACCAACTCCAAGTCATGAGTTGGGTAGTTCTTTTCATAAGGCTTTAATGTCGAGATGCATAAGCTATCACTTTACTGTTCTGCATCAGGACACAATCCAAGCCCTTATAAGAAGCATCACTATAAATAACAAAGCCCTCCGTACCTAATAGTAATGTCAAAACTGGTGCTGTAGTTAGCCTCATTTTCAATTCTAGGAAAGCATACTCTCTTCTATCGGTTTATTCAAACGGTTCTCCATTTCAACTAAGTTAGGTAAGTGGACAACTATCTTTGAAAAGTCTTTTACAAATCTTCTGTAATACCCAGCCAATTCCATAAAGCTTCAAACTTTCGTCGCATTTGTCGGTGTAGGCCAATTCACAATTGCCTCAATCTTTTGAGGATCCACATATATTCCATCTCCATTAATCACATGCCCTAGAAACACAACTTTATCAAACCAAAATTCATATTTCTTCAGTTTTGCATACAGTTTCTTTTCTCTAAGTGTTTGCAGAATAATTTTCAGATGTTGTTCATATTCTTCTTTACTTCTCGAATAAATTAGAATATCATCCATGAATATAACAATGAATTCATAAAGATAGGATTTGAAAATTCGGTTCATAAGGTCTATAAAAGTTGCGGGTGTATTCATTACTCCAAATGGCATAACTAAAAACTCATAATGTCCATACCTTATTCTAAATGCAATTTTCTTAATGTCTTTAGCTTTCACTTTTAGTTTATGGTAATCAATCTTTGAAAACACTTGTGAACCCTATAATTGATCAAACAAATTATTAATGCGAGGTAAAGGGTATTTATTCTTGATTGTTACCTTATTCAATTCTCGATAATCAATACACCAGCATAACGTTCCGTCTTTCTTCTTCATAAACAGAACTAGTGCACTCCACGATGAAGTACTTGGTCGGATAAAACCCTTGTCAAACAAATCTTGCAGCTGATTCTTCAATTCCTTTATTTCAACAGTTGACATTCTATACAAAGCCTTTGACATAAGTTGAGTGGCAGGCATCACTTTAATGGTAAATTCAATTTCTCGATCGATCAATTCCCCTAACAATTCTTCTGGAAACACATCTAGGAACTCTCCAACTATTGGAATGTCATCTAATATAGTATTCATAGATTGAACAATCAAAATACTACATAGATAACCCCAACATCCCTTCCTAAGTAGTTTACATGCTTTCATTGCCGAAATTAAGTATGGTGGAGGTACTACACCATTACCCTAAAACAAAAGTTCATCTTGTCTCGAAGGTCTAAATAAAACTTGTTTTGTCACATAATCAATGGTAGCATAATATTTAGACAACCAGCCCATCCCTAAAATTACATCAAAATGTCTCATGTCGATAGGCAACAAATCCACATATAATGAAACATTCCCAATAAGAATTTCACAAGCACGATATACAAACGAACACAAAACAGATTCCCCAGATGGAGCAAATACACATAACACATAAGACAATGATTTCATGGGTATATTCAATCTATCTGCAAACACAGTAAAAACAAAATAACGTTTCAAACCCAAATCAATTGGCACATAAGCATCTTGATTGCAAATAGAGATAGTTCCTGAGACAACGGCCTCGATATTTTGTGTATCACCTAGGACTAGTGCAATGACTCTCCATTGTCTAAGTGTATCTCTTGTAATAGCAAGTCTTGCAGTGTTTCCCGGCATTAGAATGGATCTAGTTGAACGAGCAACTAGTCTTCCACTTCTCTGTTCAGTTTAGGGACAATCTCTTACAATATCTCTATCTTACCACATCTAAAGAATGCCCCAGAAGTGAGGTAGCAGACTCCTCGATGTTTCTTGCCACATTCGTTACAAGTTGGTGCAAAATCTCTTGTAGAGTTAGAAGCATTAGGTGTCCCCAGATTTTTCTTCTTTAATGATGTTGATTCCTTATTCGAATAAGGGCCTTATCTTTTCCCTTTCCATTCAAATGGTCGGTTATGTGAAACCAAATTTGATTCAGACATCAAAGCCCTGTCAAGAATATCCACGTACTTCGGTGATTTCAAAACATTCACCTTTTCTAGTATTGTATTTCGAAGTCTATCCTCAAACTTCCTCGCCTTCTTGTAATCAGTGTTGACCTTGTGTGGTATGAATCTGGCCAACTCAGTGAATCGTGCTTCACATTCAGCTACTGTTTGGTTACCTTGCTTCAACCCCTTGAATTTCGATACTTTTCGTTCTCGGATGCATTGAGGGAAATACTTCTCGTAAAAGATTTCGAGAAATCGTGCCCAACTAATTTCTACATTTTCATCCCTAACCAAAATCCACCATCTACGGGCATTGCCCTCAAAAGTAAAAGCTGCTAACTGAACTTTATGTGCATCAGTGTATGGAAATACTTCGAATAACTTTTTAATGCCAAGAACCCATGCCTCGACTTTCAAATAAACAACTCCTCCCAGAACAGCAGTGGTTTCATTTTTTTGAACGCTTTAGTCAAAGCAATTGTGTGGTCATTTGCTTGATATGGACATTAGTGGAGGTGGGGATGGTGGTTGCTATTGTGCCTTAGCGACTTAGCCATATCCTAAATCATTCTTTTCATTTTGTCCTAATGAGCAGTAAAGGACTCCTCTATCTCATTAGCCCTTGTTCTCACCATGATCTATATGAACTTGTATTATAATAAACATAAAAATTTACACATATATACATAGTCATAATAGTTCATATTTCCTATATTCACATAATTGCATAATCTCAATGTATACCAGCATATACTTATCAGATGAATGCACTCTTAGTCTTTACTAGACACCTTAATTGTCACGTTCCAAACCCATCCATGGAGGTTTAGGCCATAATTGGCCAGTAATACCAGATTACCCAGTGTCAAAGATAGAATTTTCAAAATATAATTAAATATACGGGGCCTAAAGCAGAAGCAAAATATAAAAATTTGTCCATTGAACTGTGCATACATGATGTGAACAAAAACATACATAATACATCTCACATCATATCATAATATTTACAAACATTTATCTTATATGCAAAACCCAAGACCAAACTTGTGACATAACAAACTATACAAAACCAAAGCTTCACAAGCTTGGCCAAAACAAAACTAAGGCCACAACGCAGAGGCACAACTCGGGCGGCTTCACAAAAGGCTGACTTCGAAGCGGTCTCCAATGCTGAACTTCCTGATGCTGGCCTACATATATATATATAAACGGAGTGAGTTGGAAACCCAATGAGTAACCTCAACATTCCAACCTACATATTACACATAACCATACACATTGTAATACATATTCAAATCGAATAACTCTTTTTATCTTTTCTAATTCAATTAGTCATCTTGGTTTCTTACTTATTAATCCTCAACGAATCATATTTCATGCCTAAGAATGCTCATAAAGACATGAGGACAAAGATACGAACACAAAACATCTTTCCAAAATATGCTAAAACAGGGACTCTGCGCGAGCTAACATTTGATCGCTCGAGCGGTCAAAAAGGTCTGCAAAACTAGAAAATGGTTTAGATATACGCTTGAGCATATTCTAAACATACACCAAGTTCACTCGAGCGGTCTATAAAGACTGCAAAGATGCTGGGAGCTCGCCATGTTCGCTCGAGCCACCACTTGGTCACTCAAGCAGTCTGTGAAAATTTTGTGTTTCAAAACTAAAAATTTAAGCTTCCAAACGCCAATTTGAAGCTTTGGGTCATGTATGGCTTGTTCAAAAATGCAAAATTACTTTAGAAAACATGTACACATGACCCCTTAAAAATTATTTCCTTAAAATCTCTTTAAATCCTCCAAAATTGAACTTAAAAGCTCATGCATGCAAGATTTTCTAAACTCTTTTCTCAAAACTCGTGTATTTAAAAAAATTGAGCTTAAAAGCTCCATGCATGTATAAAACTCTTTTCCATAATCCTCAAAACATGAAATTACAGGTCAAAGCATAGTGAATCAAAGATGCATGTACAAATTAACTTTCAAACTGAACATATTCATGCATGCATGTAAAGTTACAACACTTTCTTGGCCTTCTTTAACAAAATATATGCAAATGATCATATCTACTCCATGAACTCAACTCTAAAATGGATTATCATCAAGAATTGAGGTTACAAAACTCACTTGGAGCCTTCAATTACCCCAATTCTTGCACAATCTTGGTTCCTCTAGCAAAAATCAACAAGTTCTTCTTCAAATTCTCACTTTCTCTCTCTAGAATGAGAGCTCACTCTGTCTTTCTAAAAGTCTCCATAGATTTTAGAACTCAAAATGAACAAGAATGAGCTCAAGGTTGACACAAAACACACATATATAGCTTGGATTAGCTTAATACATTAATTGGATGATTAAGCTAATTAAACACAACTTAATTTATCAAATGAATCAATTTTTAATCACACTTACTAAATGTTTCTAAAAATCCTAATTAGTCTATTCCACTTGTTAATTTTGGTTTATAAATCATTTAAGCCTTCAATTTTGAATTCTGAATAGAAATCATAACAAATAATTTTCAAATCAAATAGATATACACAAATTAATCACATGGCACATATCACAACTAAAACTTAACACATAATTAAATAATTATAATTATGATATGCATGTTAGGGCCGTTACAGTCTTCCCTCCTTAAGAAGTTTGGTCCTTCAAACTTGCATTACCTTGTATAGGATACAGATCAGATATCTCGGTCTCATATCATTGTCCTTTTTCCCCAAGTGGCTTCTTCTCCATTCAGCTTTGTCACAAAAGTTCGATTCATTTCTCAATCATTAAATAATTCACAATTTGATTCAATATTCGATTCAGTAATTCATCACAGTCATTTAATATTATCCGGTAGTCGTCAAGAATATAGAGCAAGTCTATATATTAATCCCATAGAAGCAAATGTAATACCAAAGCAATCGATCACGTGACATACATAATTCACATACTTCCAAACAGTCGACATTTTAATCCGAAATAGTGTTCATAATCAAAATAGTCCATTATTAATAATTCACATAAGGTCTTCAAAATCGGTTAAGTATTCAATCATTAATAGTAAACTTAAGTTTTCAGTCTATCAATTCCTTTGACAATGATAATTCGGTCGTTCGTTCATAAGTAGTTCACAATCCCTCATAAACAAAATCAAATCAGATAAAGGTTATATCCCATTATTCTCAAACAAAATATAGTTAGTTCCAAAGGTCACAATCAATTCGTTTAGGTAAACAATCGGTAGTGTCACAATTTGTTCTAAATTCATCCACTCTCAAATCACATCATGATGGTTCATATCAAAGCATATCATGTCATATACAATATAGCATTCTCCAAAATAAGTTTCACATGTAGGTACACAATTACACAATTGCACATAATATAGAGTGCTCAATAACACAAGAACATGTATCATATAGTTATGGTTCCAATAGTCTAGTCAACTTTATACAAGTAAGGTACACAAATCATTCTGAGCAAAGGTATACATATATGAGTCCAAAATCAATTAATACATGAACAAATGTTCACAAATAGTAAAGGTACCTAAGATAGCAGCCCTAGTGTTCTAATTGTTTTTGGGACAAGTGCAAATACTCGACCTTGGCTATCAGTTTCTCTTATCGTAAGAGGTCTCGTCATTGGTACTGATCCAGCTAAGCTAGCGACTGGTCTATTCACATTTTGTTCAATGTGAGGATAGATTCTTATTGTATGGCTTATCTTACCACATCCATAGCAAGCCCTAGAGATTCGATAATAGATTCCTCATTGCTTTTTTCCACATTCTGAATAGGTCGGTGTTGAACTGTTTCTTTGATCGAGTTCATCTTGACTAGACATTTTTTACTTCGATTTCTTGTTCTTCAAAAATTCTTTATTCACATCAGAGCTTTGTCTCTTTCCTTTCCATTCAAAAGATCGGTTCATATTAGTTTCAAACATCAGTGCTTGATCTAACACATCAACATATGTTGTTAATTTCAACACATTAACTCTTTTTTGGATGGAGACTCGAAGTCCTCCTTCAAATTTCCTTACTTTTCTTATAATCAATGTCCATCATATGAGGTGCAAATATTGCTAATTTGGAAATTAAGATTCATATTCAGCCATCGTTCAGTTGCCTTACTTTAGTCCTTCACATTTAGAAACTTTTTTTTATCTCGAACACATTGCCGGAAGTATTTTTCATAGAAGATTTCCAAAAATTTAACCCAAATAATATTTATGTTGTCATCCCTCCCCAAGATCTATCATTGTCTAACATCATCTTCTATGGTAACTGTGGCTAGCATAACTTTTTGTGCTTCAATGCATGGGAAAACTTCAAATAATTTTTTAATTAATTTCGAGAACCCATGCCTTGGCTTTCAAAGGATCAACTCCTACGTGGAACAACGGTGGTTTCATTTTCTTAAACGCTTTTGTCAAGCTATTGTTCAATCATCCACTTGATGTTCTTGCATAGGTGGTGGCAGAGGTTCTTGTCGCAATGATTGCTGTTGTCGTTGTCTTAAGGTTTTAGCCATTTCTTGTACCATTCTTTCCAGTCTATCAAGTTAGGCTGTGGAAACTTATTCTAACTCATTTGTCGTTGTTTTCACCATGTTCTACATGAACTCATATTATGACAAGTACAGAAATATACATAGATACACATTGTTGTAGCTTGCTTTTCGTGCTTCTTTTGGATACGATTAGCCCTACAGTTCAAACTCTCGTGGTATCGAATATGATTTTACAAGTGCAATGTGAAGCAGTGAAAACACAAAAAGAGTTCAAATCCGACAATTCTTTTGGAAAATCGATGTTTGAATCAAATGCCAAAAATAGACTACTTTGCCAGATTTCAGAGTCACCACCTAAATATTTTGTTTTGGGAAATTTAGGAAACCCGGAACTCGTGCCAAAGGCCACTTATCCATCATCACCAAAGTGTCTCGGCTCGGGAACTTAGGTACGAGAGGAGAAGGTCATGAATTGAGCATCCCACTCGCCCAATCAAAGATCGGCCTCTACTAATCATGGTGTGATTCTTATTTACATTATATGCTTTGTTCTGATTTATTGGTTATTTTTACTATGTGACTCATACAAGTATAGACTAACTTTGCAAAAAGTTGGAACGGTTTGATTTCATGTTTTGTTTGAAAATTGTTTTTGATACTTGTCATTTGAAAAGGTGAGCTTGTACATTAATCAATTTGTCCCAATTTTGGCAAGTAACCTCCATCCACAGGCATTCAAACAAGTATATCATTTAAGCAAATAGCCCATGGAAATCATGCTTGATATGGCAACACAAACATTCGATGCAAGATGCTAAAGCTCAAAATTGCTCACCTCGTACTCCAAGGCAAGCCAAACAAAGAAAAGTAATTAAAAACATGCATGTTCCTAAATAATACAATATAACTAATGCAACACACACATTACGTACTTTTTAATAGGCTCGGCTATGAACATGACATATGATTCCATTCAAAACATGTAGCGCATCACGTATTCAAGCAATGAATTTGAACTTTGATATTAGGTTAGTATGATAAGACGAACCTTGGATGCATGCAAGACAATGGATGCAAAGCATAAGAATGCTAATTTGAAAAAATGATGTTCTATACTAACCATTGTAAGTTATAAGTAAAAGGGAGAAAGACATGGGGTTGTAAGACATACAACTTATTGCATGTTGGCCTTCGCACAAGTGGGTGCGAATCAAAGTCCAAAAGTCTAAATTAAACTAATTATTACAAAACCGAATGAATAAATAAGCAAAGAATTAACTAGCTAGCTAATCTATTACAACAAGGATAATAATGAGAAATAAATTAGCCATCTAAGTTAACTAGCTATAACAATTACAAATAAGCGATAATAATGATAATTACAGCAAGACTAATTGCAACAATAATAATAAATTATAACAATACTCGGAGCATTAATTTATAACATTGATGTAAGCAAGGAGGCACAAGGGTTGCATGCACACTGTCCAAGAACTGCTTTGTCTGCCTAGGTCTGCTATGTTTCACCTTCTGCCACTACCCTCTATTTTCTGCAAAACATACTGTTGACCAAACATTGATGGCCGATCAACCCCTAATGAAGCCTAGGCGGGCCTAAATAAGGCTGGCCATGCCTTAATTTTATACAAAATCATGTTTTGTGCTCTGAAGTGAAAACAGTGCAGACAAAGTTATTCTGAACTCTGTTTGTCCCTCTCACACTTCTCTGTCATGGGAAAGCCTCAAGAGAAGGTTGGAATCGTTTCCAAAATCATCAATGAGCAATTTGTTTGCTTGATGATTTCAACCACAATTTGGACAAAATTCAATGAATGCAATGAATAACAACCATCCTCCCTTTTATCATGGAATGAACTCAAAAAGGGTGGAGTAAAGATGCTTCAACGGTCATCAAAATACCATGAATTGACGTGTAACGACTCTTGTCACAATAGACTCGACATAACGTCTAGCCTAGCCCAAGCAATATAACTCATTTTCTTTATGTGGGTTGGTTCATTTTAAGTCAAATTCATTAGTCTTTTCCATTCTTTAACTCATTTGTGCAAGATGACTGTTACGTCTAGTAAAGATTACGTTCACTAAGTGAGAAACATATCAAACGAGAAGCGATTCTCAACATAAAAAAAAAGACTATGCCGTTGACAATGAACCTCCGTAGAGATTAAGCCATTAAGCATAGATCTCTAGTTCATGTTTTGAATAACCGTCAACCGATTGAAACAACTCTCAAATGAAAGAAGTAAATGGGAAGTTGATTATTAAAATGAGGCTCTCAAACAAGGAAATTAGACAAGAAAATGCCAAGAACAATATGCAACAAGCTATGTATAAGGACTTGTAAGACAACAAGAAAACTAATCAAAGCGTGAATTAATTAAACAACCTAGGACAGCCTTAAAACAACCTCTACTAGGTGAAAAACAATGGCTCAAGTGCATCAAAAGAACCTAAAAAGCTAAACAACAAAGAAAGAAAATAAAGCTAGTAAGCAAGAACACGGAGGGGTGGCTAACCCCTCCACTTTTAAAACCTCAAAGCATAATTTTTAGCCTTTTTCAAACTCATGGAAATCAATTTAGAAAGCAAAGAAAATGGTGTAAAAGCAAGGGTTTGAGCTATAGGTGAAGGTGTAAGAAAGAGTATTAACTCAGTGTTAACTCTCTCTACACTTTGGTAGCTCTCCAAACCCAATCTTAAACACTTGAAAGAAGATCAAAACAATACAAAAATACAATAACTTCATAACAAATGATAGAAAAGAGAGCAAGAGAAGAGACAGTAAGCTTATACCTCTCAAGAAAGGTAAGCTCTTTGTTGTGAATCAAACTAAGTCCAAACACACTCTCACGCTTGAATTGTGATGCTCAAGGCTCAACCAAGGTTCCTAGGCTAAGGTGTGAAGGTGTATATGGAGTATGGATATAGGTTCAAGGTGGTAAGCTTGATCAAAGGTTGCTTGCATTAGAAGAAGGAGCTCTCAAAAAGGTGTATAAGCTTTTTAGAAATTCTTCAACTCTCAAAACAGAGATACAACTTCGTTTTTATAGAATTTGAGCAAGAGGGATCATAAATATCTTCAAAAATGGACAGCTGGCGGGTGTAGACACCCCATTTTTGACCGTCCTCAAGACTTGGACGTCACCATTGGAACACTTGGTGATTATCCATGTTTGTGTTCGTTTGGAGTTCCCGGAAGTCTCGGCTATGCGCCTTCCCTCAGGATCTCCGAACTCGACCGTTTAGTGTCTGGTTTTGCACCAAACACTTGTGTTTTGCCTTGGAGGGGCAGGGAATGCTTTGTGAGGCATCCCCACACACCACCGGCAGTGGCTAGAGGCCACCGGCTGGTCTTTGCTGCCATCGGCAATGTATTTTGCCGGTCGGCACCTTTTGTTGCCGGTTGGTACTCATTTTTGTCAAAATGACATTTTTGGCCGGCCGACTACTGTGCATCTGCTTTTGCAGATATTTTAAGACAGTTGTCTTGCTTTTGGCCCCCCTCCATACAGTGTATGGAGGGATCTCCCTCTTTAGAAGCTTGTCTTGTAAGCTTTACAAGACAAAAGCCTCTATAAAGAGAAGCCTTGTCTCTTGGCTTTAGGGTTGGACATTTTAGACATTTAGGGAGAGAGAACACAAAGAGAAGCTCTGGTTTTAGGGTTAGGGTTAGATACACACTCTATCTCTCTTTTACTCTCTTTGTATTGTAGGTGTTTTAGTCCATACTATTGCACACAAACACCTAGTGTTTCACCTTCCTTTGGTTACTAAGGTTCTAAGGGACTGGTTTTGGTGTTTTGGTGTTGGATTCCAGCCAAGGAGGGCCATTGGAGCATCACTTGTGAAGGGGTCTTCAAGGGTAAGAAACTAACACCTTTATTCCCCATTTTTGCATTGTATTTTGACCTGTCTTAAATTCGTTTTTGAGCTTGGTGTATAATACAAAAAAGTTCTGTTTTTTAGTCCTCTTGATTGTTTATTAAGAGTGTTTTTTGGTTTGGAGGTGTTTGACCCCTCTTAGGCCTTGAAAGGCCCTATTTTGAGCCATTTTGAGCAAGTTTCGAGACTTTGGTGTTTGGGCCTCTTCACCACTGAAATCTTGAGGGATTTCAGTGGTGGAGATGGTGCCTTGAAGTCTCCAAAAGGAGAGGGTCACCCCCTCTCCTTGTCGTCCTTAAAATGGACCATTTTCGGCCTCTTGAGGGAGCACCTAGCTAAGCTTCATGTTGACCATACCTTGGCTGTTTTTTGTGCTTAATATGTCATATTATACCTCTGTTTTTACTTGGTTTTGGTGCACAATGCATACTTAGCATACCTACCATGTAATGCCATGATATTGCCTTAATATGCCTTAGGTTGTTAGCCTTAGTTCTAGCATGTTTTAGGCTTAGTCTTGTGAATCATCACCTAAATATTTTTGAAAAATTTAGAAAACCCGGGACTCGTGCCGAAGGCCACTTATTCGTCAAAACCAAGAGGGTCTCGGCTTGGGAACTTAGGAACGAGAGGAGAAGGTCATGAATTGAGCATCCCACTCGCCCAATCAAAGATCGGCCTCTACTAATCATGGTGTGATTCTTATTTACATTATATGCTTTTGTTCTTATTTATTAGCTATTTTTACTATGTGACTCATACAAGTATAGACTAACTTTGCAAAAAGTTGGAACGGTTTGATTTCATGTTTTGTTTGAAAATTGTTTTTGATACTTGTCATTTGAAAAGGTGAGCTTGTACATTAATCAATTTGTCCCAATTTTGGCAAGTAACCTCCATCCACAGGCATTCAAACAAGTATATCATTTAAGCAAATAGCCCATGGAAATCATGCTTGATATGGCAACACAAACATTCGATGCAAGATGCTAAAGCTCAAAATTGCTCACCTAGTACTCTAAGGCAAGCCAAACAAAGCAAAATAATTAGAAACATGCATGTTCCTAAATAATACAATATAACTAATGCAACACACACATTACGTAATTTTTAATAGGCTCGGCTATGAACATGACATATGATTCCATTCAAAACATGTAGCGCATCACGTATTCAAGCAATGAATTTAAACTTTGATATTAGGTTAGTATGATAAGACGAACATTGGATGCATGCAAGACAATGGATGCAAAGCATAAGAATGCTAATTTGAAAAAATGATGTTCTATACTAACCATCGTAAGTTATAAGTAAAAGGGAGAAAGACATGGGGTTATAAGACATACAACTTATTACATGTTGGCCTTCGCACAAGACGGTGCAAATCAAAGTCCAAAAGTCTAAATTAAACTAATTATTACAAAACTGAATGAATAAATAAGCAAAGAATTAACTAGCTAGCTAATCTATTACAACAAGGATAATAATGAGAAATAAACTAGCCATCTAAGTTAACTAGCTATAACAATTACAAATAAACAATAATAATGATAATTACAACAAGACTAATTGCAACAATAATAATAAATTATAACAATACTCGGAGCATTAATTTACAACATTGATGTAAGCAAGGAGGCACAAGGGTTACATGCACACTGTCCAAGAACTACTTTGTCTGCCTAGGTCTGCTCTGTTTCACCTTCTGCCACTATCCTCTATTTTCTGCAAAACATACTGTTCACCAAACATTGATGGCCGGTCAGCCTCCAATGAAGCCTGGGCGGGTCTAAATAAGGCTGGCCATGCCTTAATTTTATACAAAATCATGTTTTATGCTCTGAAGTGAAAACAGTGTAGTGAAAACAGTGCAGACAAAGTTATTCTGAACTCTGTTTCTCCCTCTCACACTTCTCTGTCATGGGAAAGCCTCAAGAGAAGGTTGGAATCGTTTCTAAAATCATCAATGAGCAATTTTTTTGCTTGATGATTTCAACCACAATTTGGACAAAATTCAATGAATGCAATGAATAACAACCATCCTCCCTTTTATCATGGAATGAACTCAAAAAGGGTGGAGTAAAGATGCTTCAAGGGTGATCAAAATACCATGAATTGACGTGTAACGACTCTTGTCCCAATAGACTCGACATAACGTCTAGCCTAGCCCATGCAATATAACTTATTTTCTTTATGTGGGTTGGTTCATTTTAAGTCAAATTCATTAGTCTTTGCCATTCTTTAACCCATTTGTGCAAGATGATTGTTACATCCAGTAAAGATTACGTTCACTAAGTGAGAAACATGTCAAACGAGAAGTGATTCTCAACATAAAAAAAAGACTTTGCCATTGACAATGAACCTCCGTAGAGATTAAGCCATTAAGCATAGATCTCTAGTTCATGTTTTGAATAATCGTCAACTGATTGAAACAACTCTCAAATAAAAGAAGTGAATGGGAAGTTGATTATTAAAATGAGGCTCTTAAACAAGGAAATTAGATAAGAAAATGCCAAGAACAATATGCACCAAGCTATGTATGAGGACTTTTAAGACAACAAGAAAACTAATCAAAGCGTGAATTAATTAAACAACCTAGGACAGCCCTAAAAGAGCCTCTAATAGGTGAAAAACAGTGGCTCAAGTGCATCAAAAGAGCCTAAAAAGCTAAACAACAAAGAAAAAAAATAAAGCTAGTAAGCAAGAACACAGAAGGGTAGCTAACCCCTCCACTTTTGAAACCTCAAAGCATAATTTTTAGCCTTTTTTAAACTCATGGAAATCAATTTAAAAAGAAAAGAAAATGGTGTAAAAGCAAGGGTTTGAGCTATAGGTGAAGGTGTAAGAAAGAGTATTAACAAAGAGTGTTAACTCTCTCTACACTTTGGTAGCTCTCCAAACCCAATCTTAAACACTTGAAGGAAGATCAAAACAATACAAAATTACAAGAACTTCATAACAAATGATAGAAAAGAGAGCAAGAGAAGAGATAGTAAGCTTATACCTCTCAAGAAAGGTAAGCTCTTTGTTGTGAATCAAACTAAGTCCAAACACACTCTCACGCTTGAATTGTGATGCTCAAGGCTCAACCAAGGTTCCTAGGCTAAGGTGTGAAGGTGTATATGGAGTATGGATATAGGTTCAAGGTGGTAAGCTTGATCAAAGGTTGCTTGCATAAGAAGAAGGAGCTCTCAAGAAGGTGTATAAGCTTTTTAGAAATTCTTCAACCCTCAAAACAGAGATACAACTTCGTTTTTATAGAATTTGAGCAAGAGGGGTCATAAATATCTTCAAAAATGGACAGCTGGCAGGCTCTCTCACAGAACAGTGTTTCTCGCTACTAAGGCATGGCCGACCATCAATAGCCACGACCGGCCCTCAATGATGCACAACTGAGCCTCAAAGGGATCCCATTGTGGTACAATTTGTAAAAATGGATTTCTGGGGTATAATCAGTGGGAATATGGAAGGTTTGGGATTATTTCGTAGCTTAAACATAATCCCTTCGTTGAGACATTGAACTACGCACAACACCACTTTCATCATCGAGTGTACCAGGCAAAGCACTCAAGCCTTACGAGCAGTAAAAAACGGAGTGTCTACAATTGTGAAACCCCATATTTTTTAGGTATTAATATTTTAATGAGAGATATTGGTGGTAGTTTGGTGGTAAGATTTTTAGATGAGAACCTAACTTACTTTCCCTATTTGTTTTATCTCTACTTCGTTATTATCATTATTCATCTCTTTTATTTATATATTTTTTTAGTTTGCTTGGGCTCGAAGTAAAGGTTCTTTTCTTTCCATCCAAGCAAATGTTCTTTTCTTTCCCTCAAAGCAACATTTATTTGCCTACAAGTTAATTATCTTCTTTCTTGTCAAGTTTACTTGGAGGCTACTCTTTGTTTTGCCTATAAATTGGAACTCATCCTCTCAACTTCTTTCCATTCTTCTTCTTGGGCCATCCATATCTCTCTCTCTCACACATATTGTTCTCTCTTAAATTATAGAAATTTGGAGTTTAGATTAAGAGAATTTAGAGTGAGAGTTAGCATTTTATTCAAGAGGAGAATTGTAGATTTTGTTAAACTTTACATACCTTTTAGATCCGCAACCTTGGAGATTTATGGTGATATAGAAGATGATTAAAGCATTGGTGTTGGAGGGATTTTGCATCAAGTGGTCATGGAATTGTTTTGAGGTAATTCGGGTAGTATACAATATGCTTCCTCTAAATCTCTTTGCAAAGAGTGTTTATTTTAATTACTTCTCATTTGTACTCTTCTTGATTATCCTGGTCATATGTTAAATTATGTGAAATCATTCTCGTTGATACGTTTGATAATTCTAGTCATTTGATAAATTCTGTAAAGTTGTTATGTGTAATTAGTGTTGATTTGCCTAGCTAAATGACGTGAAAATGCTCCGTACATGGATAGAATGGACCTTGCCAATAGCTTGGACCAATAGCCCGAATAAGCTATTGTGCTTGGGTGAGGTGGGTGAGGCCGGTAAATGGTCATGTACCGAGTAGGGCCGGGTATTTGGTCCTAGATAAATTATCATATGTCGAGTTGACTTGTTTGTGCAATTTGGTAAATTGCTTAGTGTCTCGAATCGAATCATTTTTGCCATGTCGTAAATTGTTGGATCCTTGTTGATTTATTCTCTATTCGAGCATTGTTATTCCTATCGTATTGTATACTTCCCGAATTAATTTATTTTTTAGGTGTGGAGCAAATGTAGTGGCTATTGGAGTTGAAGCATTTAAAGAATTATCGAGTTGGAGATTTTTGGGCCCACCAATATATATTGTTTTTGGAGATTTGTATAAATTATAAATTATAGACATTTATGTAATTATTTTGGAACTAACCTGTATTTTTGAGGTTATTAATTAGTTAGAATTTTAAATTTGAGGTTGATTTGATTTATTAACGACCTGGAAGTTGGGGCGTTACACACATAGACATATTTGCACATAGGCACATATTCTCATATTCATAGTTCACATATCTTGAGTTCACATATATGTATATATATATAACAGATGATTGCTTTCTGAATACTTATCAGATAAATGCATATGAATGCAATCCTCAATTTCATTCTACAAACTCTTATTGCTCAAATAGATATGTGTGAGAGATATAGCACGTGCTCTGATACCACTCTGTCACGACTCAAACCCGCCCCTGGAGGTTTAGGCCGTAACCAACCAGAAATTCCAGATTACCTGGCCTCAAAGACAGAATTTTCAAAATATAATTTAATATACGGGGCGTAAAGTTGAAGTAGATTATAAAAATTTGTCCATTGAGATGTGCATACTTGACATGAACAGAAACATACATAACACATCTCACATCATATCATAATATGTACAAATATTTATCTTATATACAAAACCCAAGACCAAACTTGTGACATAACAAACTATACAAAACCAAAGCTTCACAAGCTTAGCCAAAACAAAACTAAGGCCTCAACGTAGAGGCACAACTCAAGTGGCTTCATAAAAGGCTGACTTCAAAGTGGTCTCCAGTGTTAAACTTCCTAATGCTCACCTACATACATATATATAAACGGAGCGAGCTAGAAACCTATTAAGTAATCTAATGTAAAGGGGTTAAAGGAATGAGTTCCACAACTTATCAAAATAATACAAAGTTTTTGACATAATTAAAGCTTATTTTGGAAACATATAATAACAAATACAGTTCATCAAACCTTTCATAGATTAACACATTGCGTATGCGAAACATCACTTTGATGACTTATGTATAACATTACTTTGATGGTTTATACATTTGATGAGCTCATTCAGAACACCTTTACGTGTAGATCTCATACGGAATGATTACTATCAAGATCATATGGAACGCCCACATGGACGACTTATACTGAACATCAATTATGTGTAGATACCATACAGACCGATTGTTATCGAAGTCATGCAGAACGATCATCAAAGATTGACATCATATGGAACGTTTACAACAGATCAATAGCTTATATAGAATGTATATGACGAATTGAAGGTGGAACAAAAGTTATCAGAGATTACAATACATTTTCCAAATTATCGTAATAGTTGTTCAAAAGGAAACTGATTCATTCTCAACAAGATGTAATTTCAGAAAGCATATCATATCGTACACAGTTCGAAGTTTCAAAGCATAACTTTACGTCTCAAAAGTACTTATTCGGAAAACTTATCATATCTTATAACTTGTAACAAAGTATAGACTTCATAATGCATCGTATAGAGAAACCAATTTCAAAGTACTTTATACAAGAATATCTTTACAAAACCATTACACACCTTGACTAGTTCGATGTTCCTCCTCAACGTTTCAACCTACATATTACACATAACAATACACATTGTAACACATACTTGAATGAAATAACTCTTCTTATCTTTTCTAATTCAATTATTCATGTTGGTTTCTTACTTATTAATCCTTAACAATTCATATTTTATGCCTAAGAATGCTCAGAAAGACATGAGGACAAAGATGCGAAAAAAAAACATCTTTCCAAAATATGTTGAAACAGGGACTTTGCTCGAGCCAACTTTTGGTCGCTCGAGTGGTCAGAAAGGTTTACAAAACTACTGGATGGTTCAGATGTCCACTGGAGCCAACTCTTCATTGCTCGAGCGGATTCCAAACATACGCTAAGTTTGCTCGAGCGACTTGTTGGTCACTCGAGCGGTTTGTAAAGATTGCAAAGATGCTAGGAGCTCGCCAAGCTCGCTCAAGCCACCACTTGGTCGCTGGAGCGGTTTGTAAAAATTTTGGGTTTCAAAACTGAAAGTTTGAGCTTCCAAATGCCAATTCAAAGCTTTAGGTCATGCATAGCTTGTTCAAAAATAAAAAATTACTATAGAAAACATGTATGCATGACCTTTTAAAAATCATTTGCTCAAAATCTCTTTAAATCCACCAAAATTGAACTTAAAAGCTAATGCATGCAAGATTTTCCAAACTCTTTTCTCAAAACTCATGTATTTAACAAAATTGATCTCAAAAGCTCCATGCATGTATAAAACTCTTTTCCATAATCCTCAAAACACGAAATTAGAGGTCAAAGCATGGTGAATTAAATATGCATGTACAAATTAACTCTCAAACTCTACATATTCATGCATACATGAAAAGCTACAACACTTTCTTGACATTTTTTAATAAAATGCATGCAAATGTTCGTATCTACTCCATGAACTCAACTCTAAAATGGCTTATCATCAAGAATTGAGGTTACGAAACTCACTTAGAGCCTTCAATTACACTAATTCTTACACAATCTTGGTTCATCTAGCAAAAATCAACAAGTTCTTCTCCAAATTCTCACTTTCTCTCTCTAGAATGAGAGCTCACTCTCAATCAAAACGTCTCCCCATATTTTAGAATTCAAAATGAACAATAATGAGCTCAAGGCTCACACAAAACACAAATATATAGCTAGGATTAGCTTAATACATTAATTAGATCATTAGGCTAATTAAACACAACTTAATTTACTAAACTAAATCAATTTTTAATCAAACTTACCAAATAGTTCTAAAAATTCCAATTAGTCTATTCCACTTGTTAATTTTGGTTTCTAAAATCATTTAAGCCTTCAATTTTGAATTCTGAACAGAAATCATAACAGATAGTTTTCAAATCAAACAAATATACACAAATTAATCACATGGCACATATCATAACTAAAAATTAACACACGATTAAATAATTATAATTACGATAGCAATTTGGGGTTGTCACATTAACGCTCAATTGGACAAGTGTGTGAGTTATTAACTTGTACTCTGATATCACTCTATCAGGACCCAAACCCACTCCTAGAGGTTTGGATCATAACTGGCCAGTAATCATGAGATTACCTATGGTCTCAGATAAAATTGAATTCATATTTAATTATTTGGGGTCAGAAGTAGAAGCAAAATTATTAAATTTGGCCTAATGAGTTGTGCATACATGGTATAAACAAAAACATTTTATACGTTAATAACTCACATCTATACATGATCAAGATCATTCACAAGTCATCATTATATAAAACCCAAAAGCTTATGTACAAACACGGTCAAACATGACCAACAAAAGAAAATAAAAGATCAAAAGACAAAAGTCTCGTTCGTAAGGCGCTCCTTAGCTGACTTCACAAAACTCGGGTAATCTTGCATGGGTTCACTAGGACTAGACATCCCGCTGCTCACCTACATACATATATGTAACAGAGTGAGCTAAAGCCTAGTGAATAACATCAGAGTAAAGGGGTTATAAGAATGAGTTTTAATGCTTAGATGAAATCGATCTCATATCCATTTCGTATCATAAAGGAACGACCTCTGGTCCGACATAACCAGAAATACAAAACAGAGCAGATCATACTTGATGGAACAACCTTGGGTCCAATTCATTACAGCTATATTATGACCATTTGGTCAACACATAATAGATATTCAGACTTATCAAATATTCGGAACGGCCTTGGTTTCATCTTGCCAAATATACAGAATGACCTTGGGTCCATCATGTACATTCGTATCTTATCAATCACATTTACAAATATCATGTGGATGGGACAGATAGAAGGCTCATTCATATTAAAAAATCATAAGGTTAGAAAATTTATCATATTAGAAGCATTTAGAAAATAATGTATATGAAAATATCTTTACTAAGATATTACTCATAGTGATTTGGTTATTGGCACGTCTTTGTGGATGCACCTACGTAATTCATAACCATATACACACATTGAGGCACATTACTTAATCGAATCAGTCTTAGCTTATTCAATTCTTTTAAGTTCATTTCTAACTCTTTAATTCATTTGGGAGGCTCAATTCATGCCTAAGAATGATTAGAAAGGAATGCAATTGGAGATATGAATAGAATACTACTTTTAAAAACATACTGAAATAGGACATTTCACTCAAGTGCAACATTTGTCGCTTGAATAGACCACATGGTCTGCAAAAGTACTCGATGATCCGAATCTAGGCTCAATGATCATTGGAGCCAATGTGTTAAACAAACTGAGGTTGCTCGAGTGATCACTTGGTCGCTTAAGCCATGTGCAAGGTTCTGCAAAAATGCCTGATGCATGAGATGGCACTCGAGCTAAAACTTGTTCGCTCAAGCGGTTTGGCCAAATTTTGGGTTTTCCAGAATAGAACTTAAACTTCAAAACGCAAGTTCAATCCCATAAACTCTTGCATGACATGTTCTAAACTATGAAAACTCTTTCAAAAACATGAATACAAAACCATTTCCAAACTCCATACTCAAAGCTCCTTGATTTAGCAAAATTGAAACTTAAAACTTCATGCATGTATGAACTTGACCCAAATTCTTTTCTAAGACTTCAAAAACATGAAATTCATCTTCAAAACTTTATGAATTATGAATGCATGTATGATACAACCTTCAATTCAAGCTTAGATAGCAAAATCATGCTAAAAAATAGTAGAACTCCTCAAAATCATGCATACATGTATGAATTAGCATTAAATTCACCATCTTTAGCTCAATTCTTATATTTAATCATATAATCTTCTTGAATTCACATACTTGATGACATAAATTCATGAATTGAGGATCAAACACTTACCTAAAGTCTTCAATTTAGCTCAATCTACCAAGAACTTAAGTCTTGCTTTACAATTCTACAACCTTCAAGCCAAATCTACCAAATTCTAGCTCCTTTCTCTCTAGAATGGTCTCTCTCTCTCTCTCTCTCTCTCTCTCTCTCTCTAGAAATCCCCTCCTCATATTTTTGAGCTCAAATAATGAAGTTTCTAATCTTAACACACACACACACACACACACACACACACATATATATATATATATAGAAGAGTTGATTAGCTTGAGGTGCTAATTAAGGCTTAAGCTCACTAATTCCACATAAATTAATTAATCAAAACTTAATTTTTCTAAACTAAATCAAATTTTAATCAAACATCCCAATAGGCTCTAAAAATTATGTCATTCTAATTAAACCTATCAATTTCGAATTCAAAATAAAAATCATAACAGATAATTCACTAATGAAAAGATATGCACACAATTACACATCAAACGCATAATTAACATTCAAAATTAAACAAGTACAAGTATAGTACGTGGTGGGGTTGTCACACACACACACACACACTCTCTCTCTCTCTCTCTCTCTCTCTCTCTCTCTCTCTCTCTCTCTCCCTTCTGTGTGTTACATTGATTGAAGTGATATGTTTGGGGAAAAAAAAAAACATTAAGGAGTTTTTTAATGCTGTAGGAGTTTGATTTTTGGGAAACGAGTAAATGGGTTGTGATTTTTTGTTCTAGATTTAGGGGGGGTTTTTTAATTTTTATGCAGAGGCTTGATCTATATGCTAAGTAATGAATATATTCATAGAGATTTGAAGTATTTTGCCTTCAACTTAGAAAGAGAGTTCATTCCGCAAACAACATTCAAGTGATGGAGGTAGAATAAAAATGTACAAAACATGATTGGGACCATCCTCCTGTCATATTATGTATGAAAATATAATTTACAATTTGCAGATTTCTCTTTTGATACAAGGAGTTTTATCTTGATTAGTCTGGGTACATGCAATTTTTTTTGTCCTCCGCATACTTTGCCTTTATCAAACACATCCTGAGATTGATCCGAAGAGAGTCAAGCACTTATTAGAATTTGAACTTGTAACTTACCTTGTTTAAAGCGTTTATCACAACTCAACTTTTCACCCTAAGAAGTCTAAAAATAAGATAGCAAATGACTTCTCTCCAAAGACTCCAAAACCAGTAGAAATTGAAGGCCATAAACATTGTAACGGCACCCTCCAACTAACTTATCTCAGGGAGAGGTCTCACTAGGAGCCCTAGTTTGAGCATTGAAAGGGTAACCCTACCATTATTCAATTTTAGTAAATGAGGACACAATTTAGTCATAGCACATATAATTCTCTCTAATCATTGGTTATAGATTTGTAGTGGACATACTTTAAAACTCACCTTTCTTCACCATAGAATATTCATAGTGCAATAGTCCTTTTCATGAACACTTGAATAACATAATTTCATAAAAGTAGTTGTTTGATTTCTTTTAAGCCAACCACAGAGGATTTGGTGACTTTACCGAAAGACTGGCTATCTGTCATGAGCCGAACCCGCCCCATGGGTTAAGGACATAACCGGCCAGTAATCACGAGATTACCTACGGCCTCAAACCAAATCAGATATACAACTCGTCAGAGTAAAGGGGCCAAATAGAAGTAAACTTACAAGTTGTCCATAGAGCTGTGCTTACATGGCACATCATAACAATCCATATACATACATGTTAATAACTCACGTCAAAATAAGTAACAACACAAAGTTCTGTACATACAGGATCATTAAGTCTAAGTCAGCCAAACCCAAAGTTTATATATACAATAGTGATCCAACGTTTTCGCCAATATAGCAAACCGCATCAAAAGAACAAAAGAGGTGAAGACAAGTCTCGTGCGTGACACAGTTGGGCTGACTCTTCAAAACCTTGACTGTTTCACACAAACTTCACTGAGGCTGGGTTTGGACCTCCCTTGGCTCACCTACAGACACATGAATGAGCGTGAGCGAAAGCCCAGTGAATAATATCAAATAAAGAAGATATACGAACGGTATTTAGAACAACATACATCAGACGGCCTTGGGCCCAATTCATATTTCTATCTAGTATATATATGTATAGGTCAAGTGACTGCGGTTCCAAACGCATCAAACGGCCTAGGGCCCAACTCTTTCATATCCGATGACCTTTGGCCCAATCATTCCTGACCAACGGCCTCTGGCCCAATCATTCGTGTCAGACGACCTTTGGCCCATCCATTCACGTCATACGGCCTTTGGCCCATTCATTCATGTCAGACGGCCTTTGGCCCAATCATTCGTGTCATACGGCCTCTGACCGATTCATTCTTTCATTCATATCAGACGACCTTTGGCCCAACCATATGGCATAGTAAACATTTGTCCACAATTCAAATTAACAAACTTACAAAACTTATAGAGAAATAAGCAATTGGACAAATAACATACTTCAGATATCTTTACTAAGATATTACTCACAATGATCAGCTGGATGATTTGCCCTGGAGCTCGACCCTACACATTCCATGAACACAATGGGTCACAAACGATTCAATCCGTTGCTAATTCATACATCCCTCTTAGGCTTCTTTCTTATTCTTTTAACTCATTTATGATGCTCAATGCATGCCTAAGAGTGCTTAGAAATGAAAGAGAATGGAAAACGAAACACAGAACACCTTTACAAAATTTCTGAAACAGGGGTCCTCGCTCAAGCGTGGACTTGGCCGCTCAAGCGGACCCATTAGGTCTGTAAAAGTACTGGTTGCCTCATTTTTACGCTCGAGTGTGACTTCGGACGCTCGAGCTCAAAGTCACTCTACATAGCTCCCCGCTTGAGCGTGAACTTACCCGCTCGAGCAAACATCTATGCCTGCAAAAAGTTCTGGGAGCTCGCGTTTCACGCTCGAGCGACGCTTTCCCCGCTCGAGCAGAGATGCCAAATTCTGGGTTTTCCAGAACTGTTCTTGAGCTTCAAACTTGCATTCAAAACAACATGTCTTGTATTTTACTGCCCATATTTCTCATGTATGTATACTAACATGATACAAACACCAAATTACAACATTATGAAGCTCAAATCTCATGGATCAAATACATGCATGCCCCAAATCATACCAAATTTATTTCCAACACAACAAATTCATACATTCAACACCCATGCTTCTATGAATTGCACTTGCATGTGGAACACAACTTCTATTCTCAACTTAGATGATGAAGAGATGGTCAAATGTATGAACTTCAACTAAAATCTCACATGGATTATACATTTTATGCTCAAACATGCAAATTCATAGCAATTTCTCACATGCATGAGTACATTGACTTCCAATTCATCAAAACCAACTCAATTTCATCATTCAACTTTGAATTCACAAAGTTACAAACTAAAATCCATGAATTTACTCACCTAGAGGCCCAAATCTTCCAAATTATGGTTAGTTCTTGAGTATAGCTTCAAGATCACCAAGTTCCTTAATCAAATCTCTATCTTGAGCTCCCTCTCTCTCTAAATCCGGCCCCTCTCTCTCTCTCTCTAGTGTATAATTTCAGATGTTGAGCTCCAAACAACCAAATAAGAGTGTAAATTGGCCCTTTATATATGCTCCTCTGATCACATTTAATTCTAATTAATTGAGTACTAACTCATCAATTTAATCTATTTAATTTGATCCGAATCAATTTTCAATTAAATTTCACCGTGGGCTTTAAAAATTACATTAATCACAATGGCGTAGTCAATTTCAGTTTCTGTGGCCGACAAGGCCTTCAATTTTCAACTTATAACAGTAAGTTGAACAGATATTCCTACGATGAACAGATAGAAATTCAAAACCACATATATTCATATAAATGGCACTCAAAATCATATCAAACACATAATTACAATTACAATTAAGATTAATTAGCATAATATGAAGTAGGGTTATCACAGTTTTCCCCCCTTTAGGAAGTTTGGTCCTCCAAACTTATTTTACCTTCGTCGAGAAACAAATGTGGATAGCGGAGTCGCATCTCATCCTCTTTTTCCCATGTGGCATCCATCCCATAGTGTTCCTGTCATTCCACATTCATCATTGGGATGGACTTGCTTCTCAATTGTTTCACTTGCCAGTCAACGATTCGTTCCGGCCATTCGGCGTACTTCATATTGTCATCAAGAGCTACCTGGTGGTAATCAATCACATGAAATGGGTCTCGAAGATTACCCCACAACATCGATACATGAAACACATTATGGATTTGCTCGAATCCCGGTGGCAAAACAACTCTATAAGCAACTGGACCAAGCCTTTCTAGGATTTGGAACGACCCAATGTAACGGGGCGACAACTTACCCTTATTTCCAAACCTGACTTGTCCTTCATCGGAGTCACACGGATAAACACATGGTTACCAACCTCATACTCGAGAGGTCTTCTTCGAACATCTGCATAATTCTTTTGTCAGTCCTGAGCTGTTTTCAGCCTTTACTGAATAATTTTGATCTTCTCAGAAGTGTCTTGCACAATTTCAAGCCCAAGTAAAGCTCTATCCCCAACTTCTGTCTAACAAATTGGTGATCTACACATTCTACCATACAAAGCCTCGTATGCTGCCATACCGATGCCGGAGTGGAAGTTGTTATTGTATGCAAACTCTGTTAGTGCCAAATGGTCTTCCCAACTCCCTTGGAAATCTAAAGCACACATCCGAAGCATATCCTCTAACGTCTGTATAGTCTGTTCTGATTGCCCATCTGTCTGTGGGTGGAATGCGGTACTAAACCTCAGTTCTGTCCCCATAGCTTTCTGCAAACTCTTCCATAATCTAGATACAAATTTCGGATATCTATCCGACACAATAGATGTCAGAACCCCGTGTAAATGGACAATCTCATCAACATATATAGTAGCTAGTCTATAAGCATCAAACGTAGTTCTAATAGGTAGAAAATGTGCAGATTTAGTCAGTCTATCAACTCCAACCCAAATAGAATCCATACCTCGAGGAGTTCGGGGTAGACCAACAACAAAGTCCATAGTCACATGTTCCCACTTCCATTCAGGAATAGGGAGGGGTTGAAGTAGACCACCTGGTTTCTGATGTTCAGTTTTTACTTGCTAACACTGAAGGCATTTGGACACATATTCTGCAATTTCCTTCTTCATTTTAGGCCACCAATAGCTTTGTTTCAAATCCCGATACATTTTGTTATTGCCTGGATGCATAGCGAATACTGACTTGTGGGCTTCATCTAGAACTCTTTTCTTTAGTTCCGGAATATCTGGGATACACATTCAGTTCTGGAATCTCAACACTTCGCTTTCAATGTTGTACTCTGCTTTCGGACTTGTCTCAAATTCATCAATCACTTTCTTGAGGAATTCATCCTCTTTTTGTTTCTGTTTAATCTCATCAATGATTGTCGGCTCGGCTGAAATAACGGCTATCAATCCGTCCTGTTCACATAATACCACTTCAATTTCAGACTTCTCAAAATCTTGCAAGATCTCTTTCTGTTCAATAAGCAAACAAGCCATACTCCCCATCGATTTTCTGCTTAGGGCATCAGCAACTGTATTAGCTTTCCCAGGGTGATATTAGATTTCAAGATCATAATCCTTTATCAGTTCAAGCCATCTCCTCTGCCGCATATTTAGCTCTTTCTGTGTAAAGAAGTATTTCAGGCTCTTATGATCTGTGTAGACTTCACACTTTGCCCCATACAAATAATGCCGCCAGATTTTCAAAGCAAAAACGACTGCGGCCAATTCTAGGTCATATGTTGGGTAGTTCTTCTTGTGTGGCCTCAACTGTCGGGAGGCGTAAGCAATAACCTTTCCGTTCTGCATTAACACACAACCCAAACCCTTATAAGATGCGTCACTGATTGGTGCAATGGTCAGTCTCGTTTTCAGTTCATGAAAGGCTGATTCTCTTTCGTCATTCCATTCAAATGGTTGCCCTTTGCGTGTCAGTTGGGTAAGAGGTACAGCTATCCTTGAAAAGTCTTTCACGAACCTCCTATAATACCCGGCTAAGCCCATGAAGCTGCGGACTTCTGTTACATTTGTTGGCGTAGGCCAATTCACAATTGCCTCTATTTTCTGTGGGTCCACTGAAATTCCCTCCTCGTTGATCACATGCCCTAAAAAGATTACTTCATCCAACCAAAACTCACACTTCTTTAGTTTAGCAAATAATTTCTTTTCTCTAAGTGTTTGCAGGACAGTTCTCAAATGATGTTCATGTTCAAGTCTATTCTTAGAGTATATCAAAATGTCATCAATAAAAACCACAACAAATTCGTCAAGGTAGGTTTTAAAAATTCGGTTCATTAAGTCCATAAACGCTGCCGGAGCATTAGTTACCCCAAATGGCATAACAAGAAATTTATAATGGCCATACCTTGTTCGAAACGTGGTTTTCTCAACATCTTCTGCTTTCACTTTAAACTGGTGATACCCGGACCTCAAATCAATTTTGGAAAACACTTGTGATCCCTGCAACTGGTCAAACAGGTCGTCAATACGAGGCAGGGGATACTTATTCTTTATTGTTACCTTGTTCAATTCTCAATAGTCAATGCACAAATGCAAGGTTCCATCTTTCTTTTTTACAAACAACACTGGTGCACCCCATGGTGAAATGCTAAGCCGGATAAACCCTTTGTCAAGCAGGTCTTGCAACTGTTCTTTCAGTTCTTTCATTTCGACAGTAGCCATTCTGTAGGGAGTTTTAGAAATAGACTGGGTGCCTGGCATAATTTCAATCGTAAACTCTATCTCCCTGTCCACCAATTCCCCTAGTAATTCATTTGGAAACACATCTGGAAATTCTCTAACAATAGAGATACTGTTCAATTCAACATTCACAAATTGTTCAGACAACACATAACACAAATAACCCTGGCACCCTTTCCTAATTAATTTGCATGCCTTCATTGCAGATATTAAGTAAGGTGAAGGCACTACCCCATTACCTACAAACATAATTTCTTTATGTTCTGGTGGTTTAAATACAACCCGTTTTGTCACACAATCAATGGTGGCACAATATTTGGTTAACTAATCCATGTCTAAAATTACATCAAAATGTCTAAAGTTCAAGGGCAACAAATCTACATATAGGATAGTATCCTCAATACGCATGTCACAAAACCGGTATATAGATTCATACAATACAGATTCCCCAGATGAAGCAGATACACATAGTAGATATGGCAATAATTCTAGAGGTCTACTTAGTCTAGATGCAAATGCACATGTTACGAAAGAGTGTGTTGATCCGGAGTCAATTAATACAAAAGCATCCTGATTACATATAGAAATAGTACTTGAGACAACTGCGTTAGCATTCAGTGTATCGTCCGGAACAAGCACAAAAACTCTCCCTTGTCTCACGGTATCTCCGGTGGCAGTAGATCTCATAGTATTTCCCGGCTTCGGGATTGATGCAATTGAGCTAGCAACTAGCTTTCCACTGTTTTGATTACAATCTCTGGCCATATGTCCTTGTTTACCACATTTAAAACAGGTTCCTGACACACGGTAACAAACCCCACGATGCCTTTTACTACAAATATTACACATTGGGGATGTATCTCGGGAAGAATTTGAAGTACCCGAGGAGCCCGTATTCTGTTTCTTTGAAAATTTCTTCTTCGAAAAGAAACCCTGTCTTTTGCTACCCTTCCAGTCAGTTGTTGATCTGGTCTGTCCAGCTATGTTAGCTTCTGATATTATGGCCCGGTCTAGCACCCCAATATAGGTTTCCAGCTTCAGGGCATTTACCATTTCTAAAATATCACTTCGAAGCCCAGCTTTAAAATGCCTCGCTTTCTTATAGTCAGTATCGATCACATGTGGTGCAAACCTAGCCAATTCAGTGAATTTGGCCTCATACTCAACTATTGTCATGCTGTCTTATTTTAGTTCCATGAACTCTGATACTTTCCTGTCACGGACACACTGAGGGAAGTATTTATCATAGAAGACTTCTAGGAATTTTGCCCAGCCAATGTCTTTATGATTCTCACGCATTAACATCCACCATCTTCTTGCTTCATCTTCTAGCATAAAGGTGGGTAAAAGTACTTTTTGTGTCTCTGAACAAGGAAACACTTCAAATAGCTTTTCAATGCCAAGAACCCATGCTTCGGCTTTCAACGAGTCTAATCCACCATGGAACTGTGGCGATTTCATTTTCTTAAACTCTTTGGTGAGAGCTATTATCCGATCATCATTTTGTAAGTCTGGCACCGGAGGTGCCGATGATGGAGGTGGAGGATGTGGCTGCTGCCACTGTTGTTGCCACTATTGTTGTTGCCTCAATGTTTCTGCCATTTCCTGAATTAATCTTTCCATCCTATCCATTCTGGCAGTAGAGGACTCCTCTATCTCATCACCTCTTGTTCTCACTATCTTATTAAACTTGCATTATGCTTTATACAAAAGATTCACAGGTATGCATGTACTAAAGAGCATACATATTCAAATAATTCGCAATGCAAGCAAATCACAAACTTATAACACATAATCGTTCACATTAGAACATTTAAGCGTATTCTCGATGCTTTCAAATTCATACTTATCACATAAATTCATCCTAAATCTTTTCTAGACGCTTATTGCTCATTTGGACAAGTGTGTGAGTTATTAACTCGTGCTTTGATACCACTCTGTCATGACCCGAACCCGCCCCCATGGGTTAAGGACATAACCGACCAGTAATCACGAGATTACCTACGGCCTCAAACCAAATCAAATATATAACTCATCAGAGTAAAGGGGCCAAACGGAAGCAAACTTACAAGTTGTCCATAGAGCTGTGCTTACATGGCACATCATAACAATCCATATACATACATGTTAATAACTCATGCCAAAATAAGTAACAACACAAAGTTCTGTACATACAGGATCATTAAGTCTAAGTCAGTCAAATCCAAAGTTTATATATACAAAAGTGATCCAACGTTTTCGCCAATATAGCAAACCACATCAAAAGAACAAAAGAGGCGAAGACAAGTCTCGTGTGTGAGACGGTTGGGCTGACTCTTCAAAACCTTGACTGTTTCACATAAACTTCACTGAGGCTGGGTTTGAACCTCCTTGGCTCACCTACAGACACATGAATGAACGTGAGCGAAAGCCCAATGAATAATATCAAATAAAGAAGATATACGAACGGTATTTAGAACAACATACATCAGACGGCCTTGGGCCCAATTCATATTTCTATCTAGTATATATATGTATAGGTCAAGTGACTGCGGTTCCAAACGCATCAAACGGCCTAGGGCCCAACTCTTTCATATCCGATGACCTTTGGCCCAATCATTCCTGACCAACGGCCTCTGGCCCAATCATTCGTGTCAGACGACCTTTGGCCCATCCATTCACGTCATACGGCCTTTGGCCCATTCATTCGTGTCAGACGGCCTTTGGCCCATCCATTCATGTCATACGGCCTTTGGCCCATTCATTCGTGTCAGATGGCCTTTGGCCAATCCATTCATGTCATACGGCCTTTGGCCCATTCATTCATGTCAGACGGCCTTTGGCCCAATCATTCGTGTCATACGGCCTCTGACCGATTCATTCTTTCATTCATATCAGACGACCTTTGGCCCAACCATATGGCATAGTAAACATTTGTCCACAATTCAAATTAACAAACTTACAAAACTTATAGAGAAATAAGCAATTGGACAAATAACATACTTCAGATATCTTTACTAAGATATTACTCACAATGATCAGCTGGATGATTTGCCCTGGAGCTCGACCCTACACATTCCATGAACACAATGGGTCACAAACGATTCAATCCGTTGCTAATTCATACATCCCTCTTAGGCTTCTTTCTTATTCTTTTAACTCATTTATGATGCTCAATGCATGCCTAAGAGTGCTTAGAAATGAAAGAGAATGGAAAACGAAACACAGAACACCTTTACAAAATTTCTGAAACAGGGGTCCTCGCTCAAGCGTGGACTTGGCCGCTCAAGCGGACCCATTAGGTCTGTAAAAGTACTGGTTGCCTCATTTTTACGCTCGAGTGTGACTTCGGACGCTCGAGCTCAAAGTCACTCTACATAGCTCCCCGCTTGAGCGTGAACTTACCCGCTCGAGCAAACATCTATGCCTGCAAAAAGTTCTGGGAGCTCGCGTTTCACGCTCGAGCGACGCTTTCCCCGCTCGAGCAGAGATGCCAAATTCTGGGTTTTCCAGAACTGTTCTTGAGCTTCAAACTTGCATTCAAAACAACATGTCTTGTATTTTACTGCCCATATTTCTCATGTATGTATACTAACATGATACAAACACCAAATTACAACATTATGAAGCTCAAATCTCATGGATCAAATACATGCATGCCCCAAATCATACCAAATTTATTTCCAACACAACAAATTCATACATTCAACACCCACGCCTCTATGAATTGCACTTGCATGTGGAACACAACTTCTATTCTCAACTTAGATGATGAAGAGATGGTCAAATGTATGAACTTCAACTAAAATCTCACATGGATTATACATTTTATGCTCAAACATGCAAATTCATAGCAATTTCTCACATGCATGAGTACATTGACTTCCAATTCATCAAAACCAACTCAATTTCATCATTCAACTTTGAATTCACAAAGTTACAAACTAAAATCCATGAATTTACTCACCTAGAGGCCCAAATCTTCCAAATTATGGTTAGTTCTTGAGTATAGCTTCAAGATCACCAAGTTCCTTAATCAAATCTCTATCTTACAAAATTTCTGAAACAGGGGTCCTCGCTTGAGCGTGGACTTGGCCGCTCAAGCGGACCCATTAGGTCAGCAAAAGTACTGGTTGCCTCATTTTTACGCTCAAGCATGACTTTGGACGCTTGAGCTGAAAGTCACTCTACATAGCTCCCCGCTCGAGCGGACATCTATGCCTGCAAAAAGTTCTAGGAGCTCGCATTTCACGCTCAAGCGGTGCTTTCCCCGCTCGAGCGGAGATGCCAAATTCTAGGTTTTCCAGATTGTTCTTGAGCTTCAAACTTGCATTCAAAACAGCATGTCTTGCATTTTACTGCCCATATTTCTCATATATGTATACTAACATGATACAAACACCAAATTACAACATTATGAAGCTCAAATCTCATCGATCAAATACATGCATGCCCCAAATCATACCAAATTTATTTCCAATACAACAAATTCATACATTCAACACCCATGCCTCTATGAATTGCACTTGCATGTGGAACACAACTTCTATTCTCAACTTAGATGATGAAGAGATGGTCAAATGTATGAACTTCAACTAAAATCTCACATGGATTATACATTTTATGCTCAAACATGCAAATTCATAGCAATTTCTCACATGCATGAGTACATTGACTTCCAATTCGTCAAAACCAACTCAATTTCATCATTCAACTTTGAATTCACAAAGTTACAAACTAAAATCCATGAGTTTACTCACCTAGAGGCCCAAATCTTCCAAATTATGGTTAGTTCTTGAGTATAGCTTCAAGATCACCAAGTTCCTTAATCAAATCTCTATCTTTTCTCTCTAAATCCGGCCCCTCTCTCTCTCTAGAGTTTAATTTCAGATGTTGAGCTCCAAACAACCAAATGAGAGTGTAAATTGGCCATTTATATATGCTCCTCTGATCACATTTAATTCTAATTAATTGAGCACTAACTCATCAATTTAATCTATTTAATTTGATCCGAATCAATTTTCAATTAAATTTCACCGTGGGCTTTAAAAATTACATTAATCACAATGGCGTAGTCAATTTCGGTTTCTGTGGCTGACAAGGCCTTCATTTTCAGTTTATAACAGTAAATTGAACAGATATTCCTACGGTGAACAGATAGAAATTGAAAACCACATATATTCATATAAATAAAACTCAAAATCATATCAAACACATAATTACAATTACAATTAAGATTAATTAGCATAATATGGAGCCGGGTTATCACAGGCTAGTATCATGAAGATTTCTTATGTTATGGGTTATGATTACTGCATTGTGTGGTCCTCTCCCATGTATAGAGATTTGCATCAAATTACGAAAGAATGACTATAAGTTAGTAACTTCAATCAATGCTTTGTGTAAGTGACTCAAAGTATTGTTCTATGTCATCACTAAAAGGACCTGGGCAATCTGTTCTTAAAGGCTTTTAAGAAGGCATTGCTTAGGTTAGGAAGAGAAATGAATTAATACACGTCTCGAAGAACTATTTAAGTATGCAGTTTATCGTATATTGAAATTTTCAATGTATTGTAGCCGATTTATATTTAAGACTCATGATGTTGATTTTGTTAAGTTGTTACAAACACAAGTTGTATTTGCAAAATTAATGTCAAAATGTTTGTCTTTTATCTTAATTTCTACTATTGTTGCTCTTTAGTTTTGCTAGAGACTGTAGGAACATTTTGTGGTCAGTATAAATATTAAGTTAATTAGTCTTTCTCTAGTTCTACTTCAATGGAAAATTGCACCTAATTTTGTGAAAAGTACTCTGAATTTGTATTTCTCAGTCCTATTTATTTTATAGATTATGCTCTTCTAGTTTCACGGAACCTTTTCTATTCATTTTATTTTTCAAATGAAATAAATATAACTTGTACAATATGACTATTTTTCATTATGCACTGTCTATTAAATTTTTTTAAATCGTTTTCTAGTATGGAGATATTGTATGTGTTTGTATGTCGATGTGTGGCCTGCTTAACTATTGCTTATTTTGGTGTGTGTGTGTGCGCAACAAAAGGGTAAGGAGAGTATTGATAGTATTTTGGAAAAGTTGGAAGCAAAAGGATGTGGAATTACAGAGAAGTTTGAAAACTTTAGTCATGCATCTATCCGACGACTCGGTCGTCTACTTCCAGATGCTCGCTAGGTGAGTTTACGCTGTGTTTAGTTGGAGGTTTTATGGAGGGATTTGGAAAGGGAAAGGGAAAAGGTGTGTGAAACTAGGAGAAATGTAGGTATGTTTTATTCGCATTTCACCTACCTTTTCCATTTCCCTTTCTAAATCTCTCTTCAAATCCCCCAACCAAACACAACATTAATGAATTTCAATTTTATTTATTAGTTGATGTTGGTGTTCTGCCATCAATTGTGGAGTAAAACCTTACCCTTCATTGACATAATTTTTTAAAGAAAAATTATTTACAAACAAAATTTTTATACACGAAACTCAACCAAAATGATGTGGCAATGCATTCTTGAAATTGTATGGTACAATGATGGATGTTTTAATTTGAAAAGAATTTTCAACATCTTGTTAATAGACCCTTGTTTTCCATTATGATAAATAAGTGGCACAAAAAGAAAAGATATGGTATACTAAAGTGAATGTTGGCTGAGCTGAGATAGTAAATCAATTCAACTAATCTTATACTCACTCCATCCCAAATTGTTAGTCCATTTTTGGCAGTTGCGCCTTTTAATTGGGTCAGTAAAAAATGTATTTTTCCACAAATTCAAAGATCTCAATTAGTGAAAATGGACCAACAATTTGATACAGAGAGAGTAGCCTTTAGTGGATTAAAGTGGTGAAAAATTACACATGTAACCAACACTCAATAGTTGGATCACCTTGAATTGAGAACATTAAGTCTTTTATATGTTGTTTGGTTGCTTTCAAGGTGGGTGGATACAATATTAATTTCTGGCATCCTAGATTCAAATTGAAGTTTAGAGTGCATTGCTCCTATTAAAAATCCAGTATACATTTTAAGCAGAATGACAGGAGCATTTTTAGCATTTTAAATCAGCAAAATTCTGACATTGCCTGTTTTTGTAAAACTTGTTAACAGATCATTAAAGCAGGGGGTCTGTCAAAGCTATTTTTGAAAAAGGAGGGAAACCTCTAAGATTTCAATGTAATTTAATCAAAAGGAAAATAGATAGAACTAACAATAGAATGTAAAGGAAACCAGCTTGTTTGGTTTTTTTTTTTTTTTTTTTTTTTTTTGTATATTTTTGTTTTCAATGAATTTTTTTAATATTTTAAACAATTATTTTTAATTTTTAGACATACCTAACGTAAATGCACTTAAAAAGTATAATATTTGTTGAAAAAAAGATCTTTAAAAAATTCACTAAATACCAAAAATACAAAAAAAAATACTAAAATTCAGTATATTTTTTGTATTTTTTGTATTTTTTAATTTTTTAAAATATTTTTTCACAAATATTTTACTATTTAGATACATTTAAGTAAAGTGTATCTAAAAATGTAAAAAAATTGTTTAAAATTTTAAAAATATTCACTAAAAACAAAAAAATACGAAAAATAAAAAAACTCAATTTCTAAAAAACTGAATTCAAAAAAGTAAAACCAAACACACTGATTGATATCGGGTTTAATGTAGGATATAACTACCCGCTTTCTATATTAGGTGGTATCTCCTCCTTAGGGGATGTTGTGGGGTTCAACTTCCTTTAGTGGGACATGGTATTGAAGTTTTAAATGATTAGTGGATAGTAAAACCATTGGATGGCTAGCTTATACCAATGTATGAAAATAAGTAAATGACCTAAGAAACACAGATAAGGACACAACTTCCTTGAGTGTCTCCTCTTTTGTTTGGTATATATATATATATATATATATTGATCTGGGGAATTTAACAGCCAAAGAAAAAACAGAACAAATAGAAAATAAAGCAGACTAAGAAGCACCCAACAAAGCAGCAACAGTAGCTGGTGGGTTTGAGACCCAATCCTGGGGAAGATAACCATGCAGCGCTGCTTGTGCCACCCAATGGGCAACACTAGATCGAGGACTCCATTGGAGGATCAACATTTCTTGAAAAGCCAATCTCCTAATATCATCAATAACCAGTCCACACTCCCAAGAAGGAACTGTCTCTGACACACTGAGGAGGATAACTGATTTATTATCTCCTTCAATAGTCGCCCCTTGTAAACCGCAAGCCTGAGCAAAAATACAAGCCCATCTACAAGCTAGAGCTTCACCTTGGAAAGACGAGGAGATGTATTCCTTCTTAGTTAGGCCATTTAGAATCTGTCCCGAAGCATTCCTCAAAACCACTGCAATAGAGGCCTGGAAAGAGCCTTTCCTCGTAGCCACATCCTATTTGAATTTGAATTAACCTTGATCTGGGGGCGTCCAGGTACCCACTCCCTCTGGGATCAGAGAAGGCCAATGAGGAAAAGATACTGTTTGGCGATGCACTGCACTCTCAAATTCAGCCATTACCACTCGAGCTCAATACAAAGTCGAGGAGGGCTCCACCAGGAGATGGTTAAAGACATAATTGTTTCGGTCCTTCCATATGAACCAGCCAATCCAAGCTACTATACCAAGGCAGGAAGCTCGTTTTTCCTCATGCTTGAGTTTTTCCACCAGCCCACACGACCATTGCACAGTCGATTGAATGGTTCCACATTCAACTTTGAAATTTAAATCACTCCCAAACCATACAGCTCTAACCCAACAACGGTCAAAAAGAATATGTTCCACCGATTCAGGTTTGCTGTGGCAGTTTGGGCATTCATTTGAAGGGGCGCACCGTCTCCGAAACAGATTCTCTTTGGCAGCCAACACATTTCTACACGCTTTCCGCCAGAAATGTCGAATCTTTGGAGGAACTTTGAGAGTCCAAATTAACTTCCAGAAACTGTTTGGAGGTCTAAAAGAGGAAGAGGGTCTCTGAATCCCTTGGTTTTGCGCCTCCGAAAGAGCTACATGATAGCCAGTTTTGACTGAATATACCCCTTTTGATTCAAAGTGCCAGATCATAGCATCTTCCTTAGTTGTCAAAGGTAGGGGAATTGACCTGATTGCTTCCACTTCCTCTTCAGATACTAGACTTCGAAGAACATCTACCTTCCAACCCATACGGGTAGAATCAATCACATCTTCT
Organism: Camellia sinensis; assembly: GCF_004153795.1. Taxonomy (NCBI): domain Eukaryota; kingdom Viridiplantae; phylum Streptophyta; class Magnoliopsida; order Ericales; family Theaceae; genus Camellia; species Camellia sinensis. The sequence goes on along the minus strand of NW_021029289.1, from coordinate 7,687 downwards.
ACCTTCGTGATCAAAGATCCATTAGGAATCGGAGTGGATATCTTGAATTTAGGGAGAGATGGCACCCATTTGTCGACCCAGAACTTGACGTTGGCTCCACTATGAATTTTCCATCGCAAACCTTCCATAAGCACATTCCTTCCCTGCAAAATACTAGCCTAAGCCCAAGAAGCTCTACGCCCTTTTGCCGCTTCCAAAAAGGAGAAGTGGGGAAAATAGATACCTTTTAAGATGCGAGCACCAAAAGAGTTTGGGTACTTCACTAATCTCCAACCTTGGCGAGCTAATAGGGCCAAATTAAAAGCTTTGAAGTCTCGGAAGCCTAACCGGCCTTGAAATTTTGACAGCGCCAAAGAGTCCCAATTTATCCAATGAATTCCCAAGCCTAACCTTTTAAGATGCGAGCACCAAAATACTAGCCCAAGCCCAAGACACTCCCTCACCGCACTTGCAGTTTTGCTCCCTCTCTCGATTTGTAAGCTTGGCAAACCCACTACATCCCTGACTCCAATTATGCTTCCGAGACAAGGAAACTCAACTTCAAAACAAAAAATGAAGATATAAATCCAAGAAAGGTTTCAAGAGCGATGTACCTAAACGACCGATTAGGCCTTAGATTTAGTTCCCAACACGAGTAAAATAGACACGATTAAAGGAAAACAAGACGGGTTATGTACCCGGGCATCATAATACGTTTCTTTAAAAACTAAATATATATGATTAACTTATACTATTGACAAGAAAATATGGTTGAAAAAGAATCTTGTAGCACAAAGAAGCTTTCTCTCACACTCTCTCTCATGCTATCTCTCTCTCTCTCTCTCTCTCTCTCTCTCTCTCTCTCTCTGTTTAAATTGTCGATTTAAAAATTGTAGGAAATTACAAAACAACAAAAATTCAGAGAGATGAATTGGGTGATGATCATCAAAGAAAGAAACAAAATAGAAACAAACCTAGAAAGGAGCTCATTATCATCATTCTTCCATTGTTGTAGCTCGAAACTTTGGAAATTCTATTTTTTTCCATTGTTGCAGTTCGAACATTTATTTTCTTCTATTCAGAGATCGTAGGGGCAAGGTTAGCACTATTTTTGTTTTGCAACTGCATATAAGTATGAGTTTGGTAGGGATGTGTATGTTCATGGTTTTCAATAATTTATTGAAGTTGGATACAATTTTTTGTTTCAAGATAGATTGATATGATATTATGTATCCCTGTATGTGTATGCTTATTGGTTAGGTATTTTTGTGAATGTAAACGTGCACATCCACTGAAGTCATTGTTGTTGTGGATTATCAGATTTTAATATTTTGCATTTGGTGATGTGAACTTCAATATTAGAAACATTTGATGGTTGCATAATGTGCAATGTAGATTGTTGATTGCATTATTATTGAATAATGTGAATCTTCACATGTCACAAATTATTGTATAAGTTTTCATGATTTTTACATGATTATTACATGGTTTAAAAGTTCATATTGGCGTTGTCATCATCACATCATTAATCAATGTTAATATTCACATTTAGAAATAGTCATACAAACATAAACAATAATGTGATATTTTGGTCACAACATGTGCTCTTAATAATACAACATAAAGATGCGAATGTTCACATCAACATTGCATTTACCATATTGCACACTAAGTCAGTGGTTATATGCACACAATAACAAACAACCACTAACAATGTGAATGTTCATGGTGTCTCTATAATACCAAAATAACATGACAACATCAATAATGCATTACTCACGACAAATCACAATTAATGTTAATATTCACATTAAAAAAAATAGTCATACTAGCATAAACAATGTAAATGTTCACTTGTATGGTTCTATGAGGGAATATCATTTACCAACACGCATTTGTAACATGAAAGTTCACATCAACATTTAGTGAGAGACTTGCAGAAGGTAGACGATTTAAGATTCTAGGAATGTGAGAGATTTTTTCTGTGAAATAAGGAAGATATTTTCTCCATAGAAAGAAGGAGAGATTTTCTCCATAGAATAAGAGAAAAAAAAATAATTCTCCCCGAAATGAGGCGATTCTCCTTGGAATAAGGATATATTTTGTCCATGAAATAAGGGAGAAATTTTCCCAATGTAATGAGGATTTGTTGTTATTTTTTGTTGTGTATCGGTTTCAAAATAAAAATATGCACAAAAGGTTAGAAGGGTGATTTATTACTCTAAATAGGAACTAATGGAATATTAAAAAAGAAAATAAATTAAATGGAACATAACAATTAAAAATAAGACTTTCTAAAAAATGGCCCTTATTTGAAATTAATCCTCTCAAGAATGATTCTATTTATATAAGGATGTTAGCATAATACAATTTTCCTATATCTCTATTCAATCATCTACTTTAGAATTATCAATCTATCTCCATTGTTGGTTAATCTCTCTACAATTTTATGAAGTTTGATCTTAAATTCCTTCATTTCAAATCAATTCATCCAATTGAACTCATTTTACTTGTGTGGAAAACATGTAATGGGGAATGCTTTAGCTTTTTTATTTTTTATTTTTTATTTTTTTTATCGCTCATGGGACTCCATAACTTCCATTGATAATGATCAATCCACTGGAGGACCAGTGCTCCAACTCCATTCCATTGTATAGGCTAATGTAGGAAAGGGTCAACCATGCATATTCACCCCCATGTAGTAGTAGGCTGAAGATAAGGAAATAGAGTGAGAGTCAACCAACAAGCATAGCCTTTAGACCCAACCAAAAGGAATAAATAAATAAATAAATAAAAATTTGCAAGTGACTTTGAAATGATGGTATGGGAAGAAAGGTACGTTTTCATTTTCTTTCAGTAATTTTACCTAAGAATTTTGATTATTTTGTTTGACATATTCTTAAATTTTTTAAGTGATTAAAATTAATTTTTTTTAATGAAAAATAGCCATGAAAGATAGATGGATTAGAATTATTTTTTAGCAAAATAAACTTATAAGCCAACTTAGAACTGTCAAATGAAACCTAGGTCTATGCCCCCATAACCCATTACCTTTTAGAAGGGCACTGTGCTTTATTTGGTTCAATCAAATAAGTTAAAAGGCACACTTTGAGGATTCTTTCCCATTGTAGAGACTCTCTTCACAAATCATGTATAAACTAAACGGAAAATGTTTGGGTGCGTAAGGTACATACTATATGTATCTATGTAAGTTTTTATAATATATATAAATTATCTCATAAAATCACATAAATGTTTACAAATATACGTAAGTTACCTTACAGAAATTGCGTAAGTTTTCATAAAAATACATAGGTTAACTTACAAAAATTTGAGAACTCACAACTTATGTATATATGTAAGAAGTTATGCAAGTGCATATTGTATCCACTTGCAGACTTAAGAATTGCTTTAAACGATAATTGTAACAAAATTAAAAGTTTTATTATATATTTAGATCTTAAATTTATAAATGAATATGTAGAGAAAAAGATCCAAAAAACAAAAAAAGGAAAAAAAAAAGTGAAAAAAATATTCGTCACCTGATTTTTAAAATTTTTCTTTATAAATTATTGATTTATACACAATATTAATAGTAATCGAATAGTACAATTGGTTGAAAGCTTTGAATGGGCATCTAAAGTGAACATTTCAAGTCCCTTTCTATGTGGTTGTGATGTTCATGTGGAATTTACACTCAGGAAAAGGGTTAGGACATTACATCACTATGTGCATAAACGAAAAAAGCAAAAACATAAAAAATAAAAAATTTGCCACGTGTTGCAAGAATAAAGATGGTGATATGACACGTGTGAATATGCAAACCATACGAATTTTGCCAGCTAAAAAGTTTGGCGTTCTTGATTGGGAAAGCTTTAAGTCAACTTAACTGCATGAATGAACTTGTCAGCAATGAATATTCTCATCTCAAGAATTGATCTTGGAAGTGAAAAAAATAGTATTCTATTTACATACGTAAGTTGTTATCCTTTGCTCTTGCAAACGTCTTCTTATATAAACGTATTTTTGTTTGTAAAATGACAATATATTAATTGATATTTAAACAAGTTGGGAGCAATATTTTATAATGTTATGAACAATGACAAAATTTTTAAAAATCGTAATTCTAAATTGAATCGAAGCACATTTTAGTAGTTCAATTATCCGATTTTCAAAATTTAATTAGATTTTAAATTTCATATGTAACATGTTAGTTTCAAATTTTTAACCTTTTTTTTTTTTTTTTATAGAATATGTTACATACAATGCTATTTTAGTAGTGTTACATTTACATAATTTCTTTTCGTCAAAATCTTCCGAGTGAGATGGCAATTTAAAATGTATGTTAGGAGTGTAAAAATGGCCCGCGACCCGTAGACGGCCTAACGCTTGCGCGCTGCCCAGAGCGAGCCCAGCCTGTTTAGGCCCATTTGGGCCCAAGTCCGAGCCCAGCCAGAGACCCTGGGCCTAGGTTATCATTTTGAAACCCAGCCCATCGGCTCGCTTAAGGCCTGACTTGAGGCCTAATATTTTTTTAAGTGAAAAATAATAAAATTTTGATAGAAAATATTTTAAAAAAAACAACAACAAAAACAAAAACAAAAACAAAAAAATTTGTTCAGGCTGTCACGCCCCAAAGTTCGGACAATTAAATATTAAATTAGTGCTAAACCCAATCGATAATCTATCATCCAAATTCTGGGAGTGAAACAAAAAAAACTACAATAACCAAAACCATCCACCAAAAATTCATAACTAACAAATACCTCAACATTAAGGTAGCAACAACCAGTCAAAACAACTTAAATAAAGTACAGTTACAAACCATACCAAATTATTCTAATACTAAAGTCATAAAAAAAATAATAATAAAAACATAATCTACTAACAACCTTAAGCTCAAGAAAACAAAAGAAATCTAAGAGATATGCCCAAAAACTTTATTTACTTCTCGTCACCACCGTAGTCTCAACTAATCCTGCAAATGAAACTCGGCTGCGCGCAAACAGAACGCACCCGAGTTGCCAAGAGACAAAACGGTGTCAGTTACATGATATACTGGTATGAAGTACATAGAGTTCAACCACCCACGTGTCCACACGACACAACAAAACATTAGTTAAAATCGTCTATTTAACAGGACAAGACAAGTAGTATTCCACCGCACCGAGACGACATGCGGTAGTTTCTCGAGACAGCGGTGGCATTCTTACGTTTCTTGTCCGTACGAGCAACGAATATAAATTTATTATAAACACTACACAAAATAGAAATAGTGGAGAATTTTGGTGGGTATGCCCTACATAAAAAGTTAGTAAAGCCCACCATCCTTGTAAAACAAATTAAAGTTTAGTATATATTTACTTAATCATAAGTAACTTATTAAAACAAATAAAAAATTACACCGTTTCATACTTAAATAATTCGAATTGATCAAAACTCAAAGAACGAAAGTTGTACAAAATCAAATTCCTAAAAGACAACCGTGAACGAATTAACAGAAACTGAACAGGTTAAGAGAAAGGCTTGATCTAAAAATCTAGACGGAATTCAATCGAAAAATATGAAGCTGAAAACGAACAAAAAACTGCCATAAGATGATTTTTTCCGAAAAAGTTGATAGATTAATTTTAATTATTTTGATTAGTTGTGGATATAAGATTTAGGGTTTATAGATGATAGATTGATTTTAATTATTTTGACTAGTAGTATATGTAAAGTTTAGGGTTCTTAGATATGGATTGATTTTAATTACTTTGATTAGTTGTGTAGGTAAACTTTAAGGATTTTTAGATGATTAATTGATTGTAATAATTTTAATTAGTTGGGTATGTAAGGTTTAGGATTTTAGATAATTGATCAAATTTAATTATGTTGATTAGACGTATATGTAAGGTTTAGGATTTTTAGATGATTAATTGATTGTAATAATTTTAATTAGTTAGGTAGGTAAGGTTTGGGTTTTTTTTTTTTTAGATGATTGATTAATTTTAATTATGTTGATTAGATGTATATGTAAAGTTTTAGATTTTTAGATGATTGATTAATTTTAATTATGTTGATTAGACGTATATGTAAGGTTTAGGATTTTTAGAGGATTAATGATTGTAATAATTTTAATTAGTTGGGTATGTAAGGTTTTAGGATTTTAGATGATTGATTAATTTTAATTATGTTGATAGACGTATATGTAAGGTTTAGGATTTTTAGATGATTAATTGATTGTAATAATTTTAATTAGTTGGGTAGGTAGGTTTGGTTTTTTTTTTTAGATGATTGATTAATTTTAATTATGTTGATTAGATGTATATGTAAAGTTTAGGATTTTTAGATGATTGGTTAATTTTAATTATGTTGATTAGACGTATATGTAAGGTTTAGGATTTTTAAATGATTAATTGACTGTAATAATTTTAATTAGTTGGGTAGGTAAGGTTTGGGATTTTTTTTAGATGATTGATTAATTTTAATTATGTTGATAGATGTATATGTAAGGTTTAGGATTTTAAATGATTGATTAATTTTAATTATGTTGATTAGATGCATATGTAAGGTTTAAGATTTTGGATAATTAATTGATTGTAATTATTTAATTAGTTGGATATGTAAGATTAGAATTTTTAAATGATTGACTAATTTTTTAATTATTTTTGATTAAACGTGTATGTAAGGTTTAGAGTTTTTTTTTTTGATGATGATTGATTTTAATTATTTGCATTAGTTGGGAATGCAAGTTTAGGGTTTTATTTTGGGTGACTTTATTAATTCTTTGAGTGATTCTTTGATCTTCAAAAAATTATTGTGAGTACAAAATCCACTTCCTTTGATTTATATTTAATTCTTTGTTTTTATTTATTTATTTGATATTAGTTTGATTTTGTATTCACACAAAGATGATAGATTGATTTTAATTATTTTGACTAGTGGTGTACGTAAAGTTTTGGGTTCTTAGATAATTGATTGATTTTTAATTACTTTGATTAGTTCTGTAGGTAAAGTTTAGGTTTTTTAGATGATTGATTAATTTTAATTATTGTGTTTAGTTGTGTAAGTAAGGTTTAGGGTTTATAGATGATTGATTGATTTTTAATTATTTTGATTGGTTGTTTAATGTAAGGTTTAGGGTTTTTAGATGATTGTTTGATTTTAATTATTTTGATTAGTTGCATGCAAGGGTTTCGCGTTTTTTTATATGGATTGATTTTATGATAGTAATCACACTCATGATTATATAAAATTAAAATAAACTTAGAATCCATTGATATTGGTTAGAGGATGGATTGATTCGTTGTTTTTATTTTGATGTGTATTGATTTTGTATTTGCATGTAAATGAAGGATTGATTTTACTTATTTGGATTAATTGTGTATGCCATGTTTTTGATTTTTATAGGGATTTATTTTATGGTGTAATTACACCCATGGTCATATGAAATTAAAATTAATTATGAACCTTTAGATAAATTCCTTATACTCCACCATGACTCCTTGGATTGTTGTTTTATTTGAGTGATGGGGAGAAAGAGTGTATAAAAAAGTGAGAATTATGAGAGTTGTTTAATGTCTATGCCCGGCATTATTATATTTGTCTCGTGATATTATGAGATGTTATTTTATATTGTTGCCTCGTTTTCATGAGTATACGAGTGCTTTGATTTGCGCGCGTACGTATATGCTAACCATCCGGGGAGTGTGAGTCAAACTCGGAC
>NW_021029282.1:22014-41668 GCF_004153795.1 Camellia sinensis | reverse complement strand
TACCAAAAACTAATTATAGTTACTAATGTGTGCATATTTTGGTTTGATATATGCTAATTTGTTTGTCAATGGTATAATGTTGCAGGTGAACTGTGACAAATTGTCACGACCCAAACCCGCCCCTATGGGTTTAGCACCGTAACCGGCCAGTAATCCGAGATTACCGAAGGCCTGCTTAACAGTAATATAGTAATACAGAGTACAGGGGCTGATGAAAGCCAAAGCAGTAATTAAAAGATGTCCAATGAGCTGTGACAGTTTGTATGCAAAAAAGACTTTTCATATATATATATATATACAATCAGTACCAAAACAGTATGTACAATATATACAATCATTCAGGACAGGGACTTAATCTTTATTAGAACAGTACAATACAACATCATTCAGTCTATACAGAACATAAACAAAAAGGGGAAAAACTAAAACACCCCAAAAGCCCTAGCTTGAAGGACTTGGAACCTCTCAGTGAGGCACGTTGGTTGGCTTGACAAAACTGGAGTTTACCCTAACGCTTCTAGCAATGGTCCGGTGCCTGTATACCTACATATATATATGAGTAGTGAGCTAAAGCCCAGTGAATAACATATGCGTAAAGAGGTTAAGAATGAATGTCCTTTCAGTATTGAAAACAGTCATTTAAACAGTATATTAGTCATTCAGAAACTATAATAGTCATATATGGTATACCCAATAGCAAAACAGTACAATAGGTCTTAACAGACCTAACAGTCAATGATGGCCATCATATCAGTAAACAGTAGTGGTTCCAAACATGGGAATCGACAGAGATCTCTGTAACAGTAGCAGTAACAGTTCAGTAATAGTATATTGTTATGGATGCCACGAATACAGTTCACAAATAGGACAAGCATTCATTCAGTAAACAATGTCATTTCATAAAGCAGTACAATCATTTGTTCAGAAAATAATCTCAATTGAACATATCTTTACAACATTGTTACTCACAGAGTTCTAGGCTACAGATAAGCTAGTACGCGTCCTCGGATGCCAACCCTACACAGTTACAGAGTGAACACACACTAAGCTACACAGTTGGGAAATAATAACTTAATCCCTAATTTGCCTCGGTGTGGTTCTACATCAATATCCTCATTAAGATACCTTAAACTAGGCTTAAGAATGCCTAGAATGAAATGAGGATGCAAAGATGCACTTTAAAAATATTTTCAGAATTTTCAGAAAACAGAGGTCCCGCTCGAGCGTGGGTTTACTCGCTCGAGCGGACATGCAAACAAAAGTATCCGCTCGAGCGTACTGTAAAAGTACTAGATGTGTGAAAATCACGCTCGATGGGCGCTCGACACCTGCTCGAGCGTGTGACACAAGTCCTCGCTCGAGCATGCAAAACCCCGCTCAAGTAAACTGTAAACACAACAAAAGTGCTGGATACACGAATTTCCTGCTCGAGCGCCACTTACCCCGCTCGAGCGAAAGTCCAAAATCTAGAATTTTCAGATTTGGACCTCAAGCTCAAAATCAAGTTTCAATGCATCAAATTCGATCCTCCTGGGCCAATTTTCTAGAAAACACTTTAAAACTCATATTATAACATGATTCAAAGCTCGATTTGTAAAATCAAGGCCCAAAGGTGAGTCAATTAAACCCAATTTCAAACAAATTCCATGAACATGATGTAAAACATAACATGTATGAATTAAATCAACTTCAAACTTCCAAAACATGAACAACTGAGCCAATTCTTTCTATAACAAGATGAATTCATGGACTATAACAATAATATGGACATGCATGCAAGAATTTCTTTGAAAACAACCTCAAACTTCAAGAGATGCACATGCATGCACGAGATAAGCTTCAATTCAATATTTTTAGACCAAAACTTGACTTAGATCACTAAACTCCCAAGAACCATGCAAGACAATACATAAATACATCAATGAGAGGTTGAAATCTTTACCTAGGTTCCTCAATTACAAGTCTAGAGGCTCAATTTGCTAATTCTCTCTTCAATTCTACCAAGTTTCCAAGCAATTTGGTTGAAATCAAGTTCTTCTCCTAGCTCTCTCTCTCTAGTCGGCTAAGTCTAAGAAAAATGGGCTGATGAAGTGTTATAATGCTAGCATTAGAGATCAACTGAGAGGCTCATGAAAGTCCACTAAGTGGCAAAATGGCAATTAAGTCCAACTCTTGTAATTTATCAATATTAAATCTAATTTAATCATACCAAATCACATTTCAATTAAATATGCCATAAAATCACATAAATCTTAATTAGCACAAAACATCAATCAATTTCAGATTCGGCCGCCGATAAGGCCTTCAATTTGCAGTTTAAAGCATAAAACATGAACATATAATTTAACAGTCAACAGATAGGATTGCACAATCAATCAATCAGTTTAGTAATTCAGTTAATCAGTCAGTTAACATGCTTAATCATGGATTGGCACTAATCAGTGGTGAGGGTTGTTACACAAACTGAGTGTGTCTATAATAAAGCGTTACTTTGTGCAGGAGGGCCATGTTAGTAAGGTACCGAAGGAGGCGGAGGGGGTGGTGTTGGAAGTTGAGCCGGTTAATGTTTGGAATGAGCGTGTGGATGGAGTGGATGTAGAGGAGGTGTGTAATGTGGAAGCTAGTTTTGACTGTTGGAAGCCGGATTCGCCTAGTGGCGTTAAGTTCGAATGTAAAAAAGTAACAGACAAAAGTGAAAAGGATAGCGAAACATCATGCCTTACAAAGGAAACTGATGTTAAGATGTTTGTTGTGGATGACGTGTCACCAGTTTTGTTCTCTGATTTGTTGGATTTGGCATGCACACCGGAAGGTGCTAAAGTTAATGATGACGTAAACTATACGAAGGAGCAGCTAAATAAAGCTTTAGAACAAGTGAATGAGTTAAAGAATGAGGTCCGTTTGAAGGAAGAACGTGTAAGTGAGTTAGAGAACCGTATCGAAAAGATAGAAGGAATGGTTGGAGCACAGGTAACCAACTTGTAAATTGGATTTGACTGTGTTCTTGGGGCTAAAGATGCTGAAATTTTACGGCTTAATAAGGTGGTAGAACAGTTAAGGGAAACAATAACAAGATTGGAGGACCAAGTCGACAACCACGCGGCACATGTTGTCACGCAATCCGTTACAACTAGTAACCCAAAACAGTCACCAGTTTCTGAAACTAAGTCTAGTGGGAGCATTGGTTCAGGGAATTTACGTAGCGGGGATAGTGGACAAGGTAGGTCAGCTATTAAAACATGTGAACACCATGTTGCAGATGACGTGGCAACTTTGGTGGACGTCGTGGATATGGTGGAAGATGTAAACACTGTACACATTGGTGGTGGCAATGTACGCACAGTTGGGACTAGGTTGGAAAAGAAAAATATTGGCCCCCTTCAGGACATGGTGAGAGACGAATTAGTTGATGTGGATGGCGGCAACAGTGTGGAGGTGGAGCAGGCAGTCGGGGCAAGTCCTGGGCGTAAGATTACGTCTATGGTTAGGTGGGTTAAAAGCAAAGTAAGACGCGAATTCAAACTTTCAGACTACGAATACATAGGAGTTGCTGGACGTGGTAAACAGGGGGTTAACATGTCAAATGCAGTCGGGTTAGAGCTTAGAGTGATTTGTAATGTTGACGACGTTGACGTGGAACGTAAAACGTGGAGTGGTTTTGGCATGAACAGAAAGTTTGCGGTGTGGAATATGATGAACGAGGACGAGATGAAGATGTTAGAGGATGTTTATAACGTCGAGGGTGACTGGTAAATTTTGTTAATTTTTAATATTTGTATGTATTCTATGTTTACCGTGGTTACTTTGATGTAAGTAACTGATAATAACATTTAATAATGGGTTGCAGGGCCGTAATATGGGACGGTGGTGACAACGGGATTCAAGTGTATTTTAAGGATGTCCAGGATTTGGTCCGACAGAGTTCAATTAATGGAAATGTATGTGCCCCTCCGTATAAAATTTGATCAGTTAGAGTGTGTTATAATGTATGTAATATTGTAATTTTAAGTGCTGGATTGGTTTTGTCGTTGTTTTTTATTTTAAGGTGATTGACGCATATGCTGACGTGCTTATGGATTTGCAAACGCGGACATCTAAAAGGAATGAGTATGTGAACACATCTTATGTGTATAGCAGCGTGTGTGCGGTATGTATAATGATATGTGGGTTCGGTTATGTTTAGTCATGTATAGGCGTACCAAGCGAAATGAAATGATTTTCGGGAATTGTTGGTGCAAGACATGATGAGGAACAGTAACGCATTGTCAAGAATGAAGTATCTAAATGTATACACCAAGGCAGCGCGAGCACACAGATTCCTTCATTACCCAATCTACCATTGTAATCATTGGACAATAATGGTGCATGACTCAGAAAGTGGTACATGGAAACACTACAATTCCATGAGGCCACGACAAGGGGTGCGAGATGAGCACTACAACGAAGCATTGAAGTTGGTGAGTAAACGGGTTAAATATTCATGAATTCAGTTAGTACTGTGGTGTAAACCATGTTTAGACCAATAGTAGTAGCACAAAGCATTATGACATTTGTGATTGATGAACATATTGTGACTGTAGTAATATAATTTAAAGGGTAACTAAAACGTCATACGGTTTGATTGTTGGTATAACTTAGCCATGATTGTAAGTGTTACCTCGTGAATGAACAATTTGCATAAACAGTGGGTGGCGGACCATCACAACCAGTTTGTGAAACCAAGGGTTACGACTAGTGTTGGAGGCAACACAGAGTTTGATGGCACTCTTGTGCAGGTCTTGGAAAACCACCAGCAGGCGGCCGACTCGTAAGTGGTGTTAATGTGTTGTTTGATGTTATTGGTGTGCGATGTTTGGGAACTGAGAGTAACGTGGTTTTCTGTGTGTCACTTGCAGATCAGATTGTGCAATTTATATGTGTTTCATTATATGGCAACACATTTATGGGGTTCAAATCGATGGGACAATGGACGGGCTTACACCATCCGTGTTTCGAGCAGTGATGGTAAAGATGTTCTTGAATGACACAAGAAGAGGGTTGCAGCAAGGAACATGTAATGCGCTACGAAACGTATGAAGACAGCACGTCATTGTTTGGCTATTGACATCATGTATCATTTTTTTGATGGTACATTGTTTTTTGGAAAACATTGAAGCTAGATTTTGGGGTTTGTTTTAACTTAGCACTTGGTGATACTGTTGACTGTTTTTGGTTTTTTGGATAAAATTGGGTGTTGCTATTATAATATACTGTCGTACTCAATCCGGCACATTGAACAACTGCAGTGGAATGAAACTAATAAATATTAATTAGTTTGATGTTATGAAGTTTGTCGATGGTACATTTTGGCTAATGCTTGTACAGTTTTCTGCCGATGTGTATTGGTGCATGGTTAAATGGTGGAAGTGCAAAATGATGTTAGGTGATGAGTGTTTTGGTAGTAAGGAAGTGTTATGTGGTGTTTAGGCCAGAAATACAATCGGCATCCGACAGCGCTGATGACATTGAAAACATTATTAAACACCACCCTTCGGTAGTAAAGGAATAATGTGAATAGTATACTTTTGCCTCGCATGTTTGTAATGTTGACGATATTGCGTAATATGCGGTCATGTAAAAAAATTGTGAAAACAATATTTGCGAGGCATTAGATGGGCGTTTAGGGGGTAAAGTAATGTGGAATAGCAAACCAATGCAACAATTGTTTTGCATTAGTCACACCTAGGCATTCGCAGGATGCAACCATAGTGTGCACATGTAAGTAAGATCTGTAAACAGTTGTATGCGGGTCTGTCAGTTGCGTATATATTTGCAAAGACATTGTCGTAAACCCAAACGTGATTAACACCGAATGTATAATTTGTAAAAGAACTGTGTTACACATCATAAACTTGCTACGAAACAGAAACACAACTTCAATATAAACCCAGAAAGAACACGAGACAGTCACAATATTGTAATGTAAATGAGTCACAATTTATTAAATGAGAAGGACTGATTCGATATCTATTACGCAACAATTTTGTACGTAAATAACATAAATGAACACGTGCATGAACTACATATGTTCTTTGCATGTTTTGCGGTTATGATTGCCCATTTTGCCACACCGACCACAACGAATGCATGGCACGACCTCGTCTTTTGATGGAATCCTTTTACGTTTAGGCCTTCCTGGTGGTCGCTTCACCGTAGGTGGAGTAATTAAGTAGTCCGCCGCTAAGAAATTGTGTTTCCTGTTGTTGGAATTGGGTGAATAGTCCCGGAATAAGCTGCCCGAAATTCTGTTACACGGTAAAATAGAACGATGTGGTCGTAAATGTTTTTTCCACTATTCCGGAAAGCCACGACCGCATGTGGGCATGGGAACCCATTCAGTTGCCATTGAAAACAAGAACATGTACGTGCACCAATGTCAACAAAAACCGATGGGTGTGATCGAACCTCAAACACATTCTCATTTGCTTGACTAACGATCCAAGATTTACTAGTTTTGAACGCCAACTCCAGAGTTGTTGCCATCTTCAAGCATAACTCCCCAAGCCATATGCTGTATTTAGCTTTACGCTTTGCCATTTGTTCCATGAGTTGACCCCGTATGGCCTCCACCAACTGCGTGATGGGGAGATGACGAGCTGTGCGTATCCAATTGTTGAACGACTCCGCAGCGTTGGAACACATCTCACCATACCTGCAACTACTGCACAGGAGAAAGGCAGGTCAAGTGTTAATCAAACAAACATTGTGGGATTTTGTAAATGTTGGAAATTACATTAACCGTACAATACCTGAAATATGCATTTGCCCAATGCTTCGGGTCCAAATCTTTTAAGAAATTGCCAACTACAACTGGGCTACACTGTTTTAATATTTCGATCTTGTGATTGAAGCACGAAATTGTAGGTATATATGTGCATTCTCGTAACTTACGCATGAGGCCTATTTTTTGCTCCCTGCTAACATATTTCATTCGATCCCTCAAATTCATTTGAAGGTGTAACAAGCAAAATGCGTGATGGGATGATGGAAAAACAGTAGGCATAGCTTGAAGCAGACCAACGTTGCGGTCAGATATGAAGGTCAACGTCTTGCCCCCGTCTACAATTTTCGATAACTGCCACAAGAACCATTCCCAGTTACATGCATTTTCGGAATCAACAATGGCAAAAGCAACAGGAAGCAAACCTGACGAAATTGAATGTGAAAAAAATGCATGTTAGTTGAATCACAAAACAGACATCGTTACATGATATGAGACCAACGAAATATATTTTGTATACATACAAACAAAACACGCAAGAGTCATATGAATTTGGTAAAACGATAAGAACATTTTTTTGATGTTTAATCCATACCTTGATTGCCATCCTTAGCGGTAGCCGCGAGCATATTGCCCTTAAACCTCCCCTTCAGAAATGTACCATCGAGAAACAAAAGTGGGCGACAATGATTGAATCCATAAATGCAGGGCACGAAATGAAATAAAATAGCGTATGAACCTGCCAGTTTGTTGTTCAAAATCCAGGTTGATGTAACTTCGTGGGTTGTTCTCAACAACAGCGTTACTATACCACCTAAGTTGGTCAAACGACATAGCATGGTCTCCATACACTTCACCCCTAGCTTTCTCAATGCCCAACCATGCAACCCGGTAACTAATGTCCAGTCCAAAGTCATTTTTCATACCAAACACAACTTCCGTAGGGCGGGTGAGTGGCTGTTCACGTACGCGATTAGCAATGACATCTGACACCAAATCGGACCCAGTACGCGGGGTTCCTGTACGTGCGTACCGCAGCACTACACGAGTGTAAATTTACAAACCTCTTCAAGCAAAACACCTCATTAGACGCCGACACCCTTGCGTGTACCAACCATGCACACCCAGTTGACGTGGCGAACTTGCACACAGCTGTGATTCGCACCGAGTCGTTCTTGACATATTTAAATTGAAACCCACACAAACTGCATGATCCATGGACTTACACTGAAAATGGATAGGCCTCAGCCACACCAAAAAACAGTGGCCAAAATGATAAAGTGATAGAATGGAATGCACAATGAGCATGCACATGCAATGGTCCAAGAGTTAAGGTATAAGATCACAACACCCAAACATGAGCAAGGGGTGACAATCATGGCAGTATGGTGACACCATAAGCTCTGAAATTATGTTAAGAGTGATGCCAAATCAAACACATAACATAAGCAAGGTATGCGAATGGACTTCAAGTTCAAAGCTAGCCATGGTACTTGAACCGTGGCCATATCAACCAAGGCCCAAAGGACCAAGGTGACCCAAAATAGTCCCAAGGTAGGCCAAAACAAGGCTAGAACATGCATGGGATGAGGCCAAAACATGCTAGAAAGGTGAGCACAAAGCAAGACGCATATAAGGCCAAAAGGTGCAATTGCACTACACCTATTACAATCAAGCATGGCATGACTTAGGCCAATAAAATCAGAGTTATGGCATGTTAGAATGAGCCCAAAAACCCACTTAGATGGCATCCCAAAAGCCTAAGTATGATGGCATGCACAATGACCTATTCTTAAAGCATGAAACACAAACTATCCAAAACATGGAATAGGTGATAAATGCAAGTGTGTGACCATGAAACATGGACTGAAATCACATATTAGATGATGTCAAATCATGAAAATACTTCAAGTAACACATGCTAATGAACTCAAGGCACAAACCTTACAAGCTAGAATGAACCAAGACTATGTAAAACAATGCATGCATGACCAAGACAATACCGAACAAAGTTTAATGATGGTAAAACATGAGGGAAAGCTCCGTGGAGTCGAGCCAAAACAGGCAAGAATAATGGTCCAAACACAAGATGCATGTTATGCAAACATGCAAGATTACTCTACAAGTATGTGAAGCATGCAAGATGCCATCAAACCAACATGGAATAGAGTTAGGGCAGGTCCCAAAAGTCACTAAAAAGTGCTAAAATAGAACGAAGACATGCTAATTAAAAATGCTAACATTATGAGCCATTTTATGCTAGAAAATGAGAGACAAGGAGAGGGGGGCGTCCCTCTCCTATACAAGAGTCCAAAACCACTTCTCCACCACTGAAAATCCTCTAGATTTCAGTGGTAGGAAGGTCAAAATAAGATGGTCCCAAAGCTCAAAAGTAAAGGCACAAAACACGGCCAAACAAGGCCTAAGAGAGGGTATACAACCCCCAACGAAAAAGTAACCTTAAGAAACTATAACAAGCATACAAAATCAGAACCTTTTGTAGTTTAGAGTCAAGCTTGAAACAATATAAAAGTATGTGTAAAAGCTTAAGCAAGAATGGGGTATCTAAAGTTTAGAATCTCACCTTTGAAGAACAACTTCAAGAACACAAGACCAGGAACTCTCTCTGATCAAAACCAGCTCAAGAACCTTAAAACCAACCTCCTAGTACCTCAGCACACAAGGATGGTGTAACTCTAGGTGTTCTAGTGCAAAAGTATGGACAAAATGCACTTTTGAACACAAATACACACACAATTGTAGAGAGAGGCAGATATAGAGAGGGATATAGAACTCTTCTCCTCAGATTTCTAGAACCCCTGGAAAGGGAGAGGAGGCTCTCCTTTTATAGAAATCCAATTGTGCAAAGCTTCTTGGAGAAGCTAAGAAAGGCTCAAATCCCTCCATACACGTGTGTGGAGGGGGGGAATTGTGGATACCAGCTGCACCAGCTGGCACAAAATATCTGCATAAAGCAGATGAACAGGGTTCAGCCACCAAAAATGGCCGATCGACCAACATAAGTGCCGGCCGACCAAATAAAGTGCCGATCGGCCAATACTTTTGGCTGTTGGAAAGAAAATAGGGTCGACGGCCTCAAGCCTTGGCCGGTGGGTTGAAGGTATGGCAAACAAGCCACCCTCTTCCCTTAGAAACAAAAACACCAGTGTTTGGTCCACAACCAAGCACAAAACAGACAAGTTGAGAGATCTTAAGGCAAAGTACGCGGCCGAGACCTCCGGAAACTCAAAACGAACACGAACATGGATGATCATCGAGTGTTCAAACGATGACGTCCAAGTCTTGAGGACGGTCAAAAATGGGGTGTCTGCAGTTGCCCCTCTTTGACAAAACTCGAAAGTCATAAAGATGACGGGAGTGTATGTCAAAGCCCAGAGATGACCCATTTTTGACAAGGCTGAAGACTCAGACAAGCATACAAGATAGCAAGATATGTGCCCGTGGGCACCCTAAGAAGCAACAAAGGCGAGAACGTGGTTCAAGTTTGGTACGTTCATGAGGTTGGAGAAGAACAAAACAGGCAGAGCCAAAGACTCTAAGGTTGGTGTAGGGAGGACGAGTGCCATGCAGACGCTCATAAGGAGTGTGATGATGAATGACAGGGGTAGGGATACAATTGATACTGTAAGCAGCAGTGAGAGCTGCCTCTCCCCAAAAATGTTCCGGACAATAGGAAGACAAAAGAAGAGCGCGAGTAGTGTCGAGAATATGCCGATGTTTCCGTTCAGCACGTCCATTTTGTTGAGACGTGTCGGGACAGGATCGATGAGGTTGAGTACCATGACTCTGAAGGAAAGAAAGAAAGTCAAAATCTTTATATTCCATGGCATTGTCGGAACGAAAAAGTTTAATAGTTTTAGAAAATTGTGTTTTAACCATTGCAGAAAAATTGTAATAAAGTTGTTTGAGCTCAGATCGATTTTTCATAAGAAACAACCATGTAAAAAGAGAAAAATCATCTACAAAAACAACAAAATAGCGGGCGCCGCCCATAGTGGGAGTAGGAGAGGGTCCCCAAATATCAGAATGGATGAGATCAAATGGTGCAAGAGAAACAGAGTCACTTTTATTAAACGACAAAGCAGGTTGTTTGGCAAGTTGACAGGACACACAATCTAAAGCATCAGAACTTACAGGACCTAAATGACCAAGAGAAATTAAAGATTTTAAACGACTAATAGAAAGATGGCCTAAACGACAGTGCCAAAGCTGAAAAGGAGATAAAGGAGGAGCAGTGGTAGGAGCTGTGATCTGAGAGGAATCCGGAACATGAAGATGGATAAGTTCGTAGAGACGTCCATGCTTACGGCCGATCCCAAGAGTTTGCCCCGTCCGAGGGTCCTGCACCAAACAACCAGAAGGGGAAAAGGTAATAGTTAGGCCATGCTCACATAATTGACTAATGGATATAAGATTTAAAGTGAGAGCAGGCATAAGATAGACATGAGATAAAGATAAGCGAGAGGTGGAAACAGAACCAACATGACTTACAGATAGAAGAGACCCATCAGCAGTATGGATAGAAGGAACAGGAGAAGTAGAAGAGAGAGGAGTAAAAATAGTAGGGTCAAAGGTCATGTGATTACAACAAGCGGAGTCAAAGTACCAGGAAGTGTTACCTGCGGTGACAGACAAAGCAGGAGATGGAGGAGTACCGAAATTCTGCCAATTGTGAAACATGGCCTCGACATCTGTGTGAGAGAAGACTGGAGTGGAAGGATCTATAAGGACAGAGGCAGGTAAATCCTCGGAGGTAGCAGCAGCAGTGCGTGGAGCAGGCATTGGTTTAGACGGAGTCCCAGAACGGTGAGAGTTGTTGCGGGAAAAATGCCCGGGGGAGGGACCATTGCGAGAGGCACGGGCAGGGTTGCGGAAGCAATCATGCTGGAGATGACCAGGACCAATCTTGTTGCAAAACCGACAAAGACGAACTGGACAATCAACCAGAAGATGAGTCGATGGAAGACTGCGGTTTTGACAGTAGTTGCAGATATGTGTCTTCTGTGGGGAAGATGGTGAAGGAGAACTTCGAATCTGGAGAGTAGCAAGAACAGAGTCCACAGGGTGTGGATGGAGAGTACCAAACCTAGTTTCCTCTGACTGTAGTTCAGAAATTGCTTGCTTAAGAGTGGGTAAAGGAGTGCGATGAAGGAGAGATGTGCGGACTGGCTCAAAACGAGGAGTGAGAGCCATGAGAAACTGAACCAAGCGTTGTTGGTCACGGTAAGTAGTGAACAAGGCAGCATCCTTAGTACAATCCCAGGGAGGTTCAGAGAGAGCGAGCTGATCCCAAACATAATACATTGATTCTTGGCATACCTTGCACGTTGATATCATGTTGCATTTTGAGCCATGTTTTGCATAACATGCATTGCATTACTTGGTTTGGGGTGTCAAACCAAGTGTGAGAGTTGAGGGGCGTTCATACCACAAGTGATGTAACGCGTCTTAACTTTCGGTCCCCGAGGCCTTTGACTTCGCCATGATAAGGTTTCGGAGTTCATTGTGTTTGTTACATACATCCTTACATTAAGTGGCAAATTTGATCCTTTGAGTCATCATGCACCATTGATGGCTCAAAGATCGAAGGTCACACTTCTTTGAGTTCAAAACATGATAAGAAGCACAACCATTCCCACATGTACCTGAAAACTCCATGTCATGCACTGCCTGTTCTCTGTTTGCTGTCGAATTGTCTTCTGCAGGAAGTTTCTGCCGACCGGCAGAATTTGGTGCCGACCGGCAATCTCTGGAGTGCCGATGAATCCAATAAAATGCCGATGAAAATTCTGGAGTGCCGGTAAGAATTCTGCCTGGCCGGTGGTGCTCTGCAGTGTGTAAGGGACTTGCTCCAGGACTTTGGAAATTTTCAGAAAGACAAGGCAGTACAAACAGAGGCGGCAGGAGTACAATACGGGTTTTCTGGGTGAGACGGATTCAAGCATGCATCATTCGCGCGTCCCGAGGCAGAGGCTGCGGCTACCCTCTTCTTTCCTTTGCCACCTTTTCTTTTAAATTAAATTAGAAATTTTTGTAATAATTTTTATTTGTTTATTATTTTGAGACTGTAATATTCATTCGGGCCCTCTGAGTGAGGGTAAACATGTAATAAGTGTGGGTGAGTGTGTGTATGTCTTCCAATCCCCATTTCTTTCTTCCCTTTTATTTATCTGCTTATGATGGTAGTTTAGGGCATTTTTGAAATTAGCATACCTTATGATATGCATGCGTGCATTCATGCATTTGTTGACATGCACCAGGCTCGGTACATCATACTAACCGCATTCGTATTTTCAAATTCCAAAATTGAATACATGAATCAGTTGGTTGCATATCGTATGCCATATTTAGGTTAACCGAGCCTAACTAAAATTGCATCTTGTATGTGTTGCATTAGGCAAAATAACATGAACTAGGACACGCACATTTGCTAACTAGTTTATTGTTTTGGCACGGAGTACAATGTAAGTGGTTATGCTTTAGCATCCAACATGCGTGCGAATGTTGCCATAATAGTATGCTTGCCATGCGGCTAAGTGCTTACATGAGATAAACTGCTTGAATGCCTGTGGGTGGAGGTCAAATTGCTTAAATTGGGATAATGCGTTAAAACTATATTTGTTTTAAGCCCACTAGATAGTGGCAAAACCATCTTTTCCAAAAGCCCACTTGAAGGTGGCAAAACCTGCATTTTAGCCATCTTTTCTAAAAGCCCACTTGAGGGTGGCAAAATCTGTATTTTAGCCTACTTGCGAGTAGCAAACCATTTTCAAAATAAACATGAAACATTTTATTCCAATTTGGGCGATTTGGTCTATACTTGTTTGCTGCGCGCATAACATAGTAATTCTAGGCTAATAACCGGAATAAGAACATATAAAGTTTTCAAGAATGGATATCACAGTTAGTAGAGGCCGGTCTTCGGACCGGGCGAAAGGGGGTGCTCATAGCTGACCTTCCCCGATCGTACCCAAGCTCCCGAGCCGAGACAACTCCGGTGATGACGGACATGTGGCCTTCGGCACCGAGTCAGGGTTTCCTAAATTCTCCCATAAAAAATATTTAGGTGGCGACTCTGTATCTGGCAAAGCAGTCCATGTTTGGCACTACTTTTTCAAAAAACTGTTTCTCAAAACGATTTGCCAGGTTTGGACTCTTTGGTTCAGATTAAGAACCGTGACACAAGTCGAGTCCGAACTGTAGTAACCCCAAATGAACAGAACGGGACTAACCCTCCCAGGGCGTTCGGGGGACGTCTACAGTTTCTGGCGACTCTGCTGGGGATAATTTTAGAGAGCTTGACTCAAACTCGTGATATCCTGTTTTGATTTCGCTTATATGTTTCTTTGCATTGCATGTGCATCGGTGCGCCTAGGAACACAGTGTTTGCCATCTGCCATTCCTGAACGGTTCGCCGGAGGCTTGTCGTGTCAAGGCATGTCCATAAGGTTGACCGGCTATAGGCTCTGACAGCATGGGAACACAAACCCCGGTTTACCGGGGCACCCTTTTTGACCATTCGACCTAGTTCATATTCGGATCCATAGTGACCATTCCAAATTAGGACAGGCTGCTTACCCGATATTAGGTTGTTTGAGAACCGCTGTGTGCATAGTAAAACCCTAGTTCCTGACAAAATAGGACAGGGAAACCCTACCCCAATGTAGGGGTGTTTTGGCTCTCTTTACTTGCTATGTGCTTTTAGAATGTATTTCTACAGGGAAATGTACATACCAGTTTGCAAGTCTGGGCATCAAGCCTGAGGGCATCAGTATCAGTTTTAAGAGAACCAATTATCTGCGGGTATCAGGGTTCAGTATTGGGAACAGAGCTTGTTTTTGGGGAAACAGTGATCGGTATCGAGGAACAGTGTGTTCGGCTTATCGACTATGTGCTTTGAATATCCAACTGTGTATTATTTGTTTATTTTATGCCATTGTGCTGTCCAGTTGTTGGTTTATTTATTCCTTTATTTATCTTTTTGCTAGGTAATTTAGCATCATTGCGTCTAACCCAGTAGACATTCCCCAAGCACTCTGGATCAGAGGTCGCCGGCTCCATCGATCTGAGGATCTGATAGAAGGACAACCAGTGTACCATTCTCTACCCCCGGTTACTAAACGGAAGGCAACTAGGCAGAGGACATTGTTCCAACAGTCAGTACAGAGGGCTTCATCTACCCCACCTGTGTACAGTAGGGATCAGGATCCTGTTTCACCCACAGAGAGGGAACGCATACCAGTAACTCAACCGGAGCAGAATAGTATGGCTAGCTTAGAGGAGATGGTGCGCCAACTTCAAGAAAGCATGAAGATGATGCAGCAGGATGCTGTCCGACAGGCAGAATTCGCCAGACAACAAGCTACAGTCATGAGTGAGCAAGCAGATTTAATTGAGAGATTGCAACAGCAAACTGGGGCATCACCTTCACAGCAAATCCCTCCTCCATTAAGGGTTCCAATACCCGAGGAGACACCAATCGCCCGGAACACCCAAGAGGATACAGACATCCCAACAGGGCCAGCTCCCCTCCCGATTCCACCTCAACAATCCAAGGCACCCACCCCCATCAATCTGTCGGATTCTCCCTTCGAGTCCGAGGTGCACCCTGTGACATTGAAAATGCACAAGCTTGAAAAGCTGTTCAAGAAATCTCAAGGTGCGAAGTCCATTCCGGACATTGGGGACGGATACATCGACACGGCCGTGACGCTGCCGGATCGGTTTAAGATGCCACAAATTGATCGTTTTGACGGATCTGAGGATCCCATGGTACACCTGCGACTATTTTCAGATGTCTTACGACCAATGGGTCTCACCAGATTGCAGAAGCTATCTTTATTCGGCCGGACCTTGTCAGGTGTGGCGGCCGCATGGTATGCCAAGTTAGAGGATGATGTCAAAAGAAATTGGGACGAGATGGCCGAGGCCTTCATCCTGCAGTACTCGTATAACACACAAATCGAGATCACGACCCGCGATCTCGAGACGACAAGGCAAGAACCCAAGGAAAGCTTTTCAGAATTTGTAACTAGATGGCGGGCTAAGGCTTCAATGATGACCTTGAGACCCACAGACAAAGACCAGATTCGGATGATTGTGCGCAATCTTCAGCCGAAGCTAATGCAAAAGATGATTGTAGTCCCCTTTCCCACCTTTGCTGATCTCCATGAAATGGGGGTGCAGATCGAGGACGCCTTGAGACAAGGTTGGATTGATAATGACCGGGAGCAACCCCGCAGAAATTTCAATCGTAGTGCTAACGCAGGCCCGAGCGGCGCTGCGACTACAAGGACCTCCGAAGTGAGTATGGTCACCACTAACCCTTCCCCAAGAAATACGGCAGCCACACCATTCTCCGGTGCGTCCGGAAGCAACTCACAAACAGCCAAATACCCTCCCAGAAACACCAAAACCTTCGCTACACTTTATATGCCCCTGTCCAAAGCTTTGGGGGTTTTGATCAGAAAAGGGCATCTGAAACCCCTAGAGCCGCGGCCCTTACCTGAAAGACTACCCGCCACCCACAATCCAGCCAAGTATTGTGCGTTCCACCAGCAGCACGGTCACGACACCGACCTATGCTTTCGTTTACGTCATGAGATTCAAGATCTCATTGATAATGGGGTGATTTTACCCCCTGAGAAACCCAATGTTACTACAAATCCTCTCCCCACACATAACCAAGTTCCACCACCCAAAAGAATCAATTTCATCCACACTGGGGTCGCATCCTACGATCCTAGTATCTATATCACACCCTCCTACCTGCCTAAGCCGAAAGTTTTCCTCCCTGATTGCACCGATTTGTGCATGATGGACGTCTCTATAACCCAACCCAAGCCAGTGGTGCTGACCATCGAGAATAGGAAAGAGGTTGTCAAACCAGGGTCTGTGGAGCCTGAGAATGATGTTGGGAATGCTTACAGTCCGAGTGGCTACATTTCACCAGTGGGCCAGAATAGACCAAATGTCGAATTTCCAGTCGGGGGAGAGCTGTGTGTATCCGAGGGAACAGTCCAAGACAGGAAACAGATGATTTGGCAACCGTGGAAGAGGATCTTGCCAAGTTCCAATTTTGCGATAACCAAGATCTAGAAGATTCAGCCATCAACTGTTACCCATGGAAGAGGATTTCGCCGAGTTCCAATTTTGCGATAACCAAGATTTAGAATATTCAGCCACCAACTGGTACGATAATAAAGAATTAGCAGAGGCCACGGGATGGTTAGACGATCAGCCAGATGTAATAGGGGAGTTCCAGTCAGAACAAGGCCCGGCAGGGGCGGGAATATCCACAACGGCCGGGAGTGTCGAAGAATAGAATACATCGCCGGAGAGCGCCGGTGTCGAGAGTTTCGCTCGGGAATGGAGCATTTTAAGTACAGGGATCAGTGAGCAATCTACTGCATTGACACAGTCAGAACAAGGAAGATTCGAGGATTCTGAGAGGATCAGGAAAGCAAAAGGCCACGTGGGGGTCGCAACCGCCACAAGTACGGAAATGGAGAATGCCGCGAGCATAGGGATAAAAGGTACTGCGAGTATCGGGATAGTTGTGCCAAAACCAGACAGATGCTTGTCAGCTGCAGATGGTATGTGGTGGGAAGACGACGATCTATGTCTGGCCCACACAGATGAGGATTGGAAAGGTAACCAACCAGATGATACTTGGTATATCGGCGAAGTCGATCACGTGACTAGAAGTGGACGGTATTTCAAGCCTCCACACCTAGATCAACCAGAGGCGTCTGGAAAAGATAAGGAGGCAATTTTGTCGGGTTCACTTTGGCCGAGCCAAGAGTGCAAATGTCAAGGGCTGCGAAGAGGGCATCGTATGTTAGTGCACAACTCCATACCAGAACACTAAAAGCAAGCCCCTGGGATGGATAGGGGAAAGCGCCGAAGCGTTCCGATTGCCGAAGTGCACACAACCCCCAGCTTTGGCGGGTATCTGCCCACAGATGAATTGTTAGAAGGAAAGAAATGGCCGAAGGCAGAGCAACACGAAGCCGGAACTCAGTGAGTTCAATCCACAGGCCATCGGGGTACCTAAACGGACGCGCCGGAGGGAAGATTTTCCATTCTGCGTTCCCGAGCATGGCTAACGCAAAGGGAAGCCGCGTGCCTGTTTAATCCTTCGACATACAATTATCTGGGAATGACGTGCCGAGTCCGACAGACCCAAAACCGAGTGAGCAATGTACAGGACCGAGAGTACAGAACTGAAATGGTACACGGCGAGCCTAATCAGACCTCCGATCAGCAAATGCGTGGGAAACTCTCGTTCTGTGATTGGAGATGAATAGCCGCGGCTCCAGCGCCCGATCTTGGATCCACGAGCGCACCTCTCTCCTTTGCAATTAAGAAGAAGCTTATCTACAATTCCGGTCATAGTGAGCCGGAATTATCTGCCGAATTCTCGTCGGAATCAGATCCAGCTCCGACTAGTCGAGTCCGGTATGCCTGGAGCAACGGAGAGAGAGAGGTTCTAGGTCGTCTTTTCATCTTAGTCTGTGAACAGAGAAATCGACGGCTTGGAATATTTGAATGAGAATGAGTTGGAATGTGGTTCCAGATTATTTCTGTCCTTGATTATGCGAAATCAGGGTTTCAAATAATGGGACCGAAAAGGGAGGAAGAAATGCTCAGTTTGCAAAGCGTAATTGAACAAGAGCAGGAAAGATTTGTTAAACCTTAATCGATAAACAAACTTCTGGGAATATGGTGGTACGAGTACACCGCGCGTCCAGATCGGGGCCACGTTGTCCTCAAGGAGCGCGAGCCTAGTCCTTATAAATAATTTCAAATGACTTCTTCGCGTGGTCCTAAGCACTAGCTTGGAATGATCCTAATTTGCTACAGAACCGTATCCTCTGACCAGACGCCGCCTTCAAACAGGAAAGCTCAACGATTCGCCAACTGCCTCAAATTCAGAGGGAAAGGTCACCAAACAAATTGTTATCGGCTAGTGCTGTTGGTAGTGAAGAGTCCAACTGGGCCACCTGAGGTCCCGTCCAGAAGACAGGACGTCGATGAATTCGGTGAGTGACTTCAGGAATGGAACAGCATCCGAGAGGACGACTTCCGCCGACACAGAATAGGGATTACACCGCAGACACGCCTTGCTTTCGTTTATGGATGGTCCTCAGCTATAATCAATAGTGATGGCACCCGAAGATCGGAAAGACTGCGTCACACCCTGGGGTACTATGTTCATAGAGGTGATGCCATTCGGCTGAAACAGCTGAGAGTACGTATCAAGGCACAACTACAATAATGATATATCCAAAGGAGGCGAAGCGAAAGTGGCGACATAATGTCAAATCCAAAGATACGAGAGGGCCACTACACCGCCTACAAAAATCTTTCAAAGGAAAAAGTGCGGCTGCGACTGAACCCCAAAATGCACGTGGGTGTCCCGCAGGGAAATGTAAGGTTCCGATCAACAAGGGGCATTGAGGTCTACCTCCAAAATAAGCCATCTTAGAATCCACCACCAAGGGACTAAAGGAGGTGCGGGCTTCTAGGTAAGGCATCCATAAGCGTTTAAATTTCAAACACTTGATGAGAACAGGCTTTTTGAGGGGTCTCCATAAGAAAAAAAGAAACAAGGACGGCGTGTCAACACCAGCTAGACAAAGAAAGAGACTACAGAACCCATTCTGCAACTCGCCAAGCCAGACATCAGTTGTATACTAGACTCGGTAACGAGACCACCATAGGCTGTCAATCCGGCAGGAGTTCTAAAGACAGAGGAAAGGCAAGATCACTATTTGGAGCAAAAAGATGCTTAGATTACGGAAACTCCTGAATCACCAACGGAAAAGCCCTGTGCGGGCTTGCTACGGCCACCAGGAGCTGCCGGCACAC
>NW_021029281.1:16480-30675 GCF_004153795.1 Camellia sinensis | reverse complement strand
AGGCTCATCTTTACTAGATGATTGCACACAAGTATAGGTTAATTTGCCAAAAGTTGGAAAACATTTTGATTTTATGTTTCGTTTTCGGAAAAGTGTTACGAAAATTTGTTACCTTATCTTGAAAAAATTGACTCTCATTATGTATATCTTGATCAATTTTATCCCCAACTTTGCTGAGCAATTAGCCTTATGCACTTGGTATTTCAAACAGGTATTGATCATTAAGCATTGTTTCATGGATATGCAGAGATCTAAACAATCACATCGCATGCGATAATGCCTATCAGCACATAAATACTCCAACCTTGGTACTCACGAGGACAGCCAAACAAATAAAAGGAATTAGAAACTATGCATGCCCCTAAACTACATGCAATAGACTAATGTAACACGAGTGCAATATGCAATTTAAATGGCCTCGGCTACTAACATCGAGCATGCACCCCCAATTTTTCAATTTTTGAAAAATCGCAAAAAGACGGTTTCAAGCACTTTCAAGAAGTAATAAATAACAATGTGAGTTAGAAATGTTGAAGTCACTTGAAACTTTTATGCATGCAAACACATGATGCAAAGCATGTGGAGAAATCTAAAAGCAAAAACTAAAATTGATGCTAACACAGCTAATCTATCATGAAGCAGTAAATAAAGGTAAACCGCATAAGAAGCAGGAACGGAAGGTTGGAACAACATACAATATAATATTACAACCAAAAGCCCTCCTGCACAAGATACTACGAATTTCTCAACTATTATTACAATATCCAAAATAATATGAATTCAAACTACTCTAGCTAATTATTTAACAAGTAGAACCAATTAATTAATTACAACCAAAATTAATTGAACTAAATTCTTATCACAAGTTCAAAGGAATACACTCTATTAATTACAAGATACTAATTAACAAGCCGCAAGAGAGGAAGTGCTCATCGCATGAATGTGGATTTGCCACCCGAAACATGCCCCCTGTTGGCTGCCACAACGGATTTATTGTTTTGAGCAGTTAAGAAAAATTGTTGTCTCAAGTTTAAACTTCAGCTGTGCTACTTTTGCACACAGGAAAAGACAGATATGGCCATGGGCCTAGAGAAAGGTGGCCGGGTGGTGCATCCTGGACCAGAAGAGTGGTCGAACTTTTTTTATCCAGAGTAAGTGGGCAAGGCCCCGGCCACTTAATCGTTTGTGTATAGTGGCGATGCAACAACCAGACATGGAGAATAGAGCACAAACAGAATATATTCAGGGGATATTGTCCACTTGCTCCTCTTTCATCAATCGAACGAATACATACAATCAAGGAGGGTAGGCTTGAATCGCAAGCCCTCAAATCGATGCCAAAAGGTCATCTGCGCTGTGAACCTACATGAACCAACGGGACAAAAAAGCTTAATAAAATGAAGCCTAAAATGCAAAAAAACTATCATGATATTGATCAAGGGAAGGTTATATTGACTCTTGACCATTTTCAATACTAACTAAGTTGAAATGCACTCAAGCACTCAATGGGGATTTCATCAATTAATGCCCGAATTGAACTCAAGTTGATTTTATTTGTTTTCTTTTAGCCCCAATTTTTAGCTTCTTTAATTACCCTTTTACTCATTCTTAGTTATTTAGCTTGTAAAATGAGCAAGTAGACATTAAGTCTACTATGGGAGTGCTCGCTTTCGGTAGAGAGTGGTCAAACAAAGGGTGTATTGTTTTGGTGCAAAGAGAGATGTCATGCCTTTGATATGAACCTCTGAAGATAAACCCAATGAGCAACAAGGATTTCTATTTCAAGCTTAAACAATCAATGCGTTGAACGACCTCTCAGGAAATAAAAAGCCAAGAAATGAGGGAGGTTGCAAGGGTGGAATTAGAGGTGAACACAAGTATTGGAAGTACTAAATAAATGCTATCAACCTCAAATAGGTTGGGTGTTTAATGCCTAAACACCAAACCTAATGAAGACTATTAACACTCAGCATACTATACAAAGCATAAATGAAACTAACCACATAAAAACATCCCTAAATTAGGCCGAATACAGTGCTTGGAATTCAAGGGTAAAAAGTAACTAAAAAACAAGATAAAATAATTGAGGAGCAATTAAGGCTAGCAACAAGCCAATAAAAGGGTGGCTAAACCCTTCTATTTTTGACTTCAAAATAGCATTTTAGCCTCTGAGAAACCTCTGAAAAATATTTAGTTGATGAAAAAAAGTTGAAAAAAAAGATTGGAAAACAACCAAGGGTAAAGATCTTAGGAAATAAGAATTCAAAGAAGTGGTGATTAAGCCCTCTACCTTTAGATTATACCACAAGTTTCAGGCGCATAATACATAGTTGAAAACAGCCCAAAAATAGTAAGAAAAGATAGGAAATGATAGTGAAAAGAGCTTGGATGTATACCTCTTGAAAAGAAGGGTTGAACCCTTGGCAGTTATAGAACAACAAAATTTCAACACCCCTCAGTGTTGAAATTCAAGCTCAAGAATCTCAGCGGGAACCTAAAAAATTGGCTTAGGTAAAGTGCATGACAGAGAGTGCGTAGGGTTGCAAGAGTAGATAAAGAGAATATTTTTTGGGTAATTTTGCACTTCACAAATTTTTCAACCTAAATTTTGAGAGGGGTCAAGTATATATAGAAAAAATGTGTGACTATCTCGGAAATAATAAGTATACACATAGCTGGTGTAGTGCATGCAAACCTGTGGAGACAGTTGGCACACAGTGGCAGAATTATCTTGTTTTGCTGGAACAAGGTGGCCGCCGGCCATTAAGGGGAACGACCATCGACACTTATTTTTGGCCAGCCGACACGTAATAGCCTGGCAGGCCTTCTGGGTTGGTCAAGCTTGGACAAATACTGTTTTTGGGTCAAAAGTGGTGCAAGGTTGTAGGCTTTGAGGCTGCAAAACCGAGCTTTCTAATGAGGAACTCCAAGCGTGACAAGGGTAGCATCATCATTGGTGATCATCTGATGAACCCAAGTTTTAAATGACAGTTAAAATAAGGTGTCCTTTCCAGTTTTGGCAACAGCAGAATGCAATTCAAATAAATGTGGAGTATAAATGAAGTCGATAGGGTTGAACTTCAATATCGTTTTGAATAGCAATTGACGTAATGTTTGGGTATATGCATTTGTGTTTTTCAGTTTGAAAATATGAATTCGAATTCTTAAGGTAGATAAGTAGACCATGTTAGTTAAATAACCATAGCATGAATATGGGGTTTCATTTTCAAATGCTTTTAGAAGATGGTCTTAAGAAATTGGGTCGTTTTTCATCTATTTGGGTACCGATGTAAGTGGTTGGGGTTATAAGATTATGGGGCTCGCAAAAAGTAGCTAAGAATATAGAGAAGTTGAAGAATATTAGACATTGACATCTTTGCGAAACTACACCGTTGGCAAAGATGCATGAGAAATACAGTGCTTAGATGTGCCATTGCAAAAATGGTTCTACTACAAGTTTAACTAGAGTATGGGTGTTTTATTTATTTATTTTTTTAACGTTATTACCCACAATCATTCACAATAATATAGAATCAATTTTGACAGCAGATAGATTATTTAGCACAATAAACGCAAAAATACTAAATACAGGATAAGCAAAATATTAGCAAGATATATTCGTTTGGACAGTAACAAAATACTAGGACATAGAACACATTAAAATAATTTAGACATTTGGACTATATGGTTAAATTTTTGGGAAAGATAGATTATTAATAATTTAAACAAATATGTTAATAACAGTTAAAAATAATTTCAGACAGATAGATAAAAAATAATTCAAAAACATTAAATTATTTGAGTAATTTGGAGCCATAGCTATAACATAGGGCTCCACTTGAGACAAATAAGTTTAAAATAAATTTGAACATATAGATTATAATGATTGAAAGATAATGTTGAACAGATGTGTTGAAATTAATTTGCACGGATAGATATAGTACAAATGAAGTAAATTAACTATATGTTTAAAATTTTTATGGTGTTAAACCTAAATACGTTCATAAGTTTGGGCTCAAATAGTCCAACTTTGAGATACTTTTTTTTTTTATTTCCATATACTTTTTCGAATATCTATCCATACAATTGGCGAAAGCGGTTTTGGGTGCTCAAAAAATATTTGGTTTTTTTGGTTTGATTTATTGAAAAATAATTTATTATTATTATTTTAAATTTTATATTCAAGATTGATCTTATTTGAAAGATCTCAAAAAAGATAAATTCCATATATTCAGTTTTGTTAAAAAATGATTTAATAAAACTCAGAGTTTATGAGATTTTAAATGTTTTTTAGCACAAAATGCACGGTAAAAGGCAAACTTAGATTGGTCTTTGGACTTACTAAAGGCTGTGTCCATGCATGTGTCCCTTATCAAGCCATAAAAAGGACCAAAATTTGGCCACCGTTCGCGAAAACATTCTTGGTTTTGTGTTTTGAGTTAATTTTTTTAAAAAAAAAATTAAAAAAAAAATTTAAAAATTATTTTTGATTTGTTTGATTGTATATTTTAAAAAATAATTTTGGAATTTGAAGTTTGGAATGATTTAAATATTTGATATAGTTTGAGTAGATATATATGATCGAAAAAGTGATTCAGAGAGATGAGAGATTGCATTTTTGTTTTGAAAAATTGTATTTATTTGATTTGATGTCATTTGAGTTTAAGCGAATACCTTTTTGTGATATATTTTTTCAATTTTCTAATTCGTTTTTGAGATGAGAATGGATAGATGAGGTGTGAAAAATTCTTTTTGAGGAGATTGGTGGCTGAAGTGTTGGTTGTCGAGGATGGAATTCTACATTTCTGTTAGTGTGGTTTTTGGTGTTACATTAGAGTGCTACTTTTGAAAAAAAGAGTTTTTATGTGTTACATTGATTTGAGTGTTACATTTAGGAAAAATACACTAAGGAGTTTTTTTTGAAATGTTATGTTGTTACGTTTGAGAAAAATACAATAAGATGTTTTTTAGTATATTACATTAGAGTGTTACATTTTGAAAAAAGTACACAAAAGAGTTTTACGGTTACGTTTGGAAAAAATACACATTGGAATGTTATATTTGAGAAAAGTATACTAAGAAGTTTTTTTAGTGTGTTATATTGGAGTGTTATGTTTGAGAAAAGCACAATAAGGAGTTTTTTAGTGTGTTACATTGGAGTTTTACATTTTTGAAGTGTTACATTAGAGTGTTATGTTTAAAAAAATTATACTAAAAAGTTTTTTAAAATGTTATGTTTAGTAATTTTAACATTATGAGAAAACACATATTTTGTCCCTCAACACATAACAAATGAGCATTTATGCTTGGTTCTTTATGTAATTCACACTAGAATATGACTTTTGGATCTATAAGAAAAAAATGTAGGATCAAATAGTTCATAAGATTACTATTTGGAATTTATTGGTGCTTCAACCTTAAAATTTTAATAATTACAATAAATAATTAAGGATTTAAATTTAATTGTGATCTAAAAAATATTTAGAATAAAAATTGAAGAATTATATTAAGTAATTAAGAATTTATAATTTATTCTAATTTAATTGAATTAATTTTAGAAATTATAAATTGTGTGTATTTGAGAGTAGATAAAAATAAAATAAAATAAAAAAGCATAAAGTTTGAGGATATTATAGTCATTTTAACAATGTTAAAGGTTTCACTTTGGTCCAAAATCACATGCATCTTTCTAACTACGTTTAAACTATAAAGGAGAAAAGTACATGAGGCTCAAACCATAATGGGATAAAATGATTTTTATTTATTATATTTTATGATAATTCAAGGTATCACCCTCATAGCCTAGCTCAATTGGGTCCGAGTTACCTTGTATGTGGATAGATGAAAACTAATATTTGGTGATCATAAAATTAACAACTAGGTAAATTTCTAATGGCTCGTTAAGACTCTCCAAATTTATTTAAGAGTATTTGAAATAGACTATCCAAATTTATATGCTAAGAGTATATTATATATATAAAAAAATAATAATAAAAGTCAAGTTTAAATTTTGAGTGTTAAATGTTCGTTAACTTAAAAAATGAGTGGGTGTTTTAATAATATAATTAAAATGTGTGTTAAAAAATGTGGTAGGTAAAGTTTTAATAATATAATTAAAATGTGTGTTAAAAAATGTGGTAGGTAAAGTTTTAATAATATAATTAAAATGTGTGTTAAAAAATGTGGTAGGTAAAGTTTTAATAATATAATTAAAATGTGTGTTAAAAAATGTGGTAGGTAAAGTTTTAATAATATAATTAAAATGTGTGTTAAAAAATGTGGTAGGTAAAGTTTTAATAATATAATTAAAATGTGTGTTAAAAAATGTGGTAGGTAAAGTTTTAATAATATAATTAAAATGTGTGTTAAAAAATGTGGTAGGTAAAGTTTTAATAATATAATTAAAATGTGTGTTAAAAAATGTGGTAGGTAAAGTTTTAATAATATAATTAAAATGTGTGTTAAAAAATGTGGTAGGTAAAGTTTTAATAATATAATTAAAATGTGTGTTAAAAAATGTGGTAGGTAAAGTTTTAATAATATAATTAAAATGTGTGTTAAAAAATGTGGTAGGTAAAGTTTTAATAATATAATTAAAATGTGTGTTAAAAAATGTGGTAGGTAAAGTTTTAATAATATAATTAAAATGTGTGTTAAAAAATGTGGTAGGTAAAGTTTTAATAATATAATTAAAATGTGTGTTAAAAAATGTGGTAGGTAAAGTTTTAATAATATAATTAAAATGTGTGTTAAAAAATGTGGTAGGTAAAGTTTTAATAATATAATTAAAATGTGTGTTAAAAAATGTGGTAGGTAAAGTTTTAATAATATAATTAAAATGTGTGTTAAAAAATGTGGTAGGTAAAGTTTTAATAATATAATTAAAATGTGTGTTAAAAAATGTGGTAGGTAAAGTTTTAATAATATAATTAAAATGTGTGTTAAAAAATGTGGTAGGTAAAGTTTTAATAATATAATTAAAATGTGTGTTAAAAAATGTGGTAGGTAAAGTTTTAATAATATAATTAAAATGTGTGTTAAAAAATGTGGTAGGTAAGAACTGAGACCGCTTAAATATGTATATAAAATAAGTGTTTGACTTATTTCAAGTTGGCCATATCAAATTGAGAGCGCATTTGAATTTGGTAGGCCCATTTTAGAACTAATTTCGGTGATCCAACAGTTCACTTTTTAGAACTCATTGAGTAGAATATTTATGTAAAAAAAATCAAGATGATCAAATATTGATAGTTATATATTTGAATCAAAATTATATTACAAAAAATGAATGACTATTCTTGAAATTATATTTATTGTCTAGTTTTTAAAATAAATATGATTCAAACATATAGTTACTGATATTCAATTATCTTGATATTTTGCATAAATATTTATTAAACGAGTCTTAAAAAGTAAATAATTCGGATTATCGAAATTGGTCTAAAAATGGACCTATCAAGTCCAAACATTCTCTCAAATTAGGATGAAGATTTCAGAGAAACCACACTTATAAAATAAAACTAATTAACAAATGCATTGAAACACCCCAAAAAAACAAAAAACAAAATTGTATTAGTTAACTATCCTAATGTCTTGTACTAATAGGCTCTTGAAGTGTCTATTGAACATGCTCTGAGACCATTGATGGGTGGAGGAGCTCCAATTCACTACTCTTCCATTTGAGTAGATTTATTTAGTTGTATGAGACTCGTAAATAACATACATATAAAATTTATATATAAAAATTGTATGTAAAATGATATATTTCATTTATATTCATTCATTGATATTTAAGGTGCCTACTACTATGGTTCATTATTACCAAAAAAAAAAATGATTGCACGTTATTCTTTTTATAAATTTTATATAAAAATTATGTTTGATCATCATTTAGATGATATAAAGTGACCATATTCTACAATTGTATAATATTGGGTGCATAAATTCTCTTCTTTTAGAAAAATTATTTCAAATTTTTATGAGTAATGGTAAAGATTAAATTGATGTAATGTGAAATCTAAATATAAATGAATCTCAGTCCTAAATTAGTACTTTTAAGTTTATAATATTTAATGTACAATCATAATTCAGAGCTCTAATGGTGGAATTCTAATCAGAGTTCCACTGACGTGGCAGGAAGCTTTAAAAAAAAAGAAGAAAACCACAAGATACATGCATCACATCATTAATGAATAAGACCCACTATCAACTCATTAAAACTGTGATCAAAACTCTATAATTAGAACTTTAAAACATTTTCCTTTAACGTATCGGGTGGGTAGTGAACAAATTTTCTCTCATGTCCATATCTATGACAAGTGCCACTGGATAAGGGAACAAAGTCAATTCAGGTTCAAAATCTAGAATAGAAGGCACAACTAACTTACTCTTGTTTTTTTTGGCAACTAACTTTTAGTTATGGGTCTCTCTCTGTCACCTCTTAAGAAAATTACATGAAGGGAAATTGATGGGGGATGGAGTTGCGCTTATATCTTAGTAAGTAGATTTATTATTTAATAGATTTTATGATATTTAATGAATTTTTTTATCAAATACAAAATTTGTCATAAAAAATATCACTAATTGTAAGTTTTAGTGACGGTTTAAAAAAAATTCACAAAAAAAGTCACTAATTTTTAACTTTCAGTACATTTTGAAAAATTAATCGCAAAAAAATCACTAATTGTTAGTTTTAGAGATAATTTATAAAAATCATGACAAAAAAGTCACTAATTGTAAATTTTTAGCGACATGCAAAAAAAGTCGGAAAAATTTATTTTTCGTGACGATTTTAATATGGCTTATTTTCAATAGGATTTAATAGGACTTAAATTCAACTATTATGACCTATTGTTAGTTTACCCAATTGATGTGTACCATATGTAATTTGTTATATATTTTTATGATAAATATTATATATATATATATATATATTAGAAGAGTTATAATAATTTGTGATTTAGAAATGAAGTTACATATTTTGACAATATTTATTATGAGGGATGGCTTTTGAATACTCGTTCACTCCAATCAAGCCCTTGAAAGTTCATTGAGTTGCTACCTGAAACAGAAGAAAATTCCGGTCGGAGATACCGGGATTAGCACTCTGGCAAGCAAGTTAGTTCATTTCGAA
Organism: Camellia sinensis; assembly: GCF_004153795.1. Lineage (NCBI taxonomy): Eukaryota > Viridiplantae > Streptophyta > Magnoliopsida > Ericales > Theaceae > Camellia > Camellia sinensis. Next base: position 21,542 of record NW_021029281.1, on the reverse strand, counting down.
AGAAGTGTCTTAATTTCTTAGAGTACAAGTCTGTTAGAACATATCTTTTTATTCCACATTTTCTCCTTTTATAGAGCCATTCGACCAAATATTTTCCCTTGTAGCTTAACCTTTCATCATCATCATGTCAGGACCCATCTCTCTACTATACTTTTGAGAAAGAACAGCTTGGGCCCACTTAAAGGGGTCATGCCGACCTGCACAATATACTTAGCTTAGATACACGACCTAGATATCCTTAACTCGGCATACTCTTTAGTCCATTCATATCTACTCAGCAATGACTTGTTTGAGCCTAGTGGGCTTTGGCTAAATATGGCTCATCAAGAATGGGATTGGATGTGCCTTGTTTGTCGATTAACATTTTCTTATACTCGGCTCCCATGATGGATACGCCATCATATATCTGACATGATGGATGGGACATGATGAAGAATATATAAAGCTTCCCACCTCTTTACGTTCTTCTGACCCTTCATTAATTGTGATTTCAAAAAATCGTCACTTCCATCCCTTCGTTTTCGAAAAGACTCCATTCTTACAACCTTTCACTTCCAACCTCTTGATTGCAACTGCTTCAATCTTCATTTGTTCGAGCACTTTTATTAGAACCTACAAGTTTTCAGAGCCTTTTCTCTTATTTCATTTTTTGTATTTTCATGATTTTTGACCTTGCTCCACCTTTGGTTCATTCTTTTGCCTTCGATTCTTCCATTCTCTAACACATTCATGGCGAACTACTTAAAGGCTCTGCTTTTTTAGAGTAAGGTTGCATCTTTCCATCGCTATTACGCGATCCCTGACAACGTTCAACTAGAACTCATCGTGGACACAGTCGTGAACCTTAAGAGGTCTGACACTAGCACCATAGTCTTTCTATTATTAGCGATTGCCTAGGGCAGAGTGCAATTTCTCCCTCATTCCTTTCTTCAATCTGTTCTTCGCTTTTGGGGGTTGATTCCTTCTTAGCCAAACGTAAATTTCTACCGAATAATTTTGAGTATTATAGAACGTAACAGCCAATTGAACACCAACCTTTCCATCTATAATGATTTTGGTTTAGACCCTTCCCGTTTATCGTTTTGGATCTAGGATTCCTAATCTTAAATGGTTGTTCATACCCTTATATGTCCTATTCTTGGTTGAGTTTGGTTATTTGGATGTCATTGTTGCATTTGGAACAAGTTGGGAGTTTGTTTTTTAAAAGAGTCTTTGCCCAGATTTTGGTCAGTTCGCTCGAGCTGTCCTTTGGTCGCTCGAGCGGTCTTTGAGAACTTTCAATATAATTACAGATCTGCAAAAGTATTGGGAAGGTAATGTTTTTCGCTTGAGCAATGTTTCTTGTGCTCAAGCAATCTTGGTTCGAGCGGTCCTTCTTGAGCTCAAGCAGCTAGCCCCTGTCTGCAAAACCTCTGGGAGGGTATCATTGTGCGCTCGAGCAGTAATTTTGTTCGCTCGAGCAGTCTCACTTGTTGTGTCTGGTCGCTCGAGCGGTGTTTTGGTTGCTCGAGCGGTCTACGCGTATATCAGTTCGTAAAAGTCACTTTTTGGATCACTTTTTCATCTCTCTCCCTCTAAACATTTAAAAACCCCAAATTTTCTTGATCTCTCTCTAGAAACCATCTTTAAATCTCAAATACACTATCATCCATTGATCTTTACACCCTAGTCCCTTTGATAAAAAGGGAGAGCTCACCTAGAGCTTCATTTTAATCGGAGCAAAGTTGATTTTCGGCTTCGTCGAGGTTTCTTCACTCGCTCTATTGTCTTCTAGTCTTGAGGTAGAGATTTCTTCACACTTTTGTATGGTTTTCAACTTGGTTATTTGTTTTTCTAAACAATATTGTGATCTAGGAATTTTTGAACAAAATCTAGGATTTTGGTTTAAAAATTAAAATAGGGGTTTTCAAGTGAGTTCTTGAATATGGTTGTGGGTTTGTAAATGTGGTTGAGTTATGATAAAATGGTGGATTTTTATCATTGGAATTAATTTATAAAGGAAAGGGAATTTTGCCCTAAAATGTGAATATTTAAATTTGTAAAGAGGAAATGGAAATGATATGGGTTTTGTGAAATCAGAATGATGATGATGATGGAGGAGTTGGATATGCATTATCACTTCCATCTTGAAATTTTGGAAAGTTTATTATTATTGGAAATTATATATCTATTTAGAGATATTTGTTTTGGGCTATCGTTGGAAAATAGTTATGATTGTTGTAGAAATTGCATGAGAATTAAGAGAATTGAAATTCATTTCTCATCCATTGGCATTGAGCATTGTTGCATACTTAACACATTAAAAATGTATATTGTTTTGAGAAAAAAATGGTGAATACCTTGGTGAATCTAGGTATGGGTGTGGTTGTGGTATTATTGTTAGCATGTGTGTCCTTGGTGAAAGTCCAGAAACCCTCGTGGATGGGTGTCGATCCTTTCAATTAGTATCGATAAAAATGACGATTGGTAGTACTTGCATAGCCTACTTACAGACACGTACCTAAAGATTCCCAGTGCTTGTATCCATTGCCCTGTTTTTTTATTGTGAAGAACGTGTTTTTATGAATTATGATATAAACCTGGTATTGCATGGTTTCGAAAAGAGATATAAAAATGTTTTGGCACGAGTATTGCATTTGCATTCCCCTTATAACTTTGTTAAGATTCATACACTGTGTTAGAATATCTCTACTGGGTTTTGGCTCACCTTATGTGGAAATCCATTTTCAGGTGCTGATGATATGCCTCCGCCAAACCCGTAGCTTGGAAGGACTTGGAGCCAAGAGCTTTTTGCGTTGTTATTATTGTATTTATTTTTGTACAAGCCTATGGATTTAATTGTATTGAGTTTAAACTCACTTTTGTTGTGACCAAGTATCGTCTTAAAAAGTTGTAGCCACTAGGGCATTTATATATCTGTTTAACTTTTCTTTCATATCATTAATTTGTGGCACATGCTATAGATTCATGGTTAGGAGTTATGAATATATAACTGCATATGTTACCTTTTGTACAATGTAATCATATGAATGGAAGATAACTATTTCGGTGCATGTTGTTATTTAATTAATATCATGAGATAGTTTTATTATTATATTTTTGGGACGTTACAGCATCCCTACCATTTGACACTGCTATGCCCTCGCCAAGTCATCCAATCGACAAGGGCGATTCTTCATGAGGGCTAAAGATGTCCACCACCAATTGGTGACCATGCTTGCCAGCTTGGAACAAAAGGTAAATGACGTCATGGTCCTTGTCTGTGGCAACTGGGAATTCAGAGCGAAAGAAGACCCCTCGGACCTAATTTCTAGGCAAAAAGGTGAACTAAGTGGCCGAGTAGTTGCAAATTAATTTTAATTTTATTTGGCTTCCAATGTTCTAACAATTTCTTTTTTGAAGGTAACGATCTCAAAAAAGTGATTATCTTAGAGGACGAGGCCGTTCTCGCCCAAGTCAAGACCGTCCTTGACTATACTGGCCGAAAGAACCTCCAAGGATAAGGTTGTGCCGCCCATATTCTACTTAGATATGATCCGTCTTACACCTCTTTCGCTGCTGCCGATCATATTTCGATTCTTTAAGGTGAACGGCAGCTCACAGCTCTAGTTTTTGAAAGTTATGTCAACTTGAGGGATATAGGAGTGGTTGAAGCATTAGATAGTTAGAACAACGAAGAGAACGCTGAAGTAAAATAGGGCGCAAATAATCAAGACGCCGAAAACAGAGGACTTGATTTCTTCAGAAACTGGTAACTGAACATTCATTATTTGTTTGGAAACAGGTAACCGAACATTATTCATAGGTTCAGACCTGTTTTACTGAGAAAACTAAACCAATTATTATAATTTTTTTTGCAAGAGAAGAAATTATTATGAGAAAACTAAGAAATTATGTGCATATATATATATATAGAGAGAGAGAGAGAGAGCATCCCAACTGTGACAATGGTAAATGACGCAGCAGAGAGAGTAATCACAATGTCTCTTCTTCTTCTTCTTCTTCTTCTTTGGGGGCTTTGTTAGGGTTTTTTTTGGAAGTTGGGTTTTTTTGGGTGTAGGGGTGTGTGGGTGTGCATTCAATGAGTGGAATGTTTTCACAAGGATAATTTTGGTATTATTCGGAGGGAGAAAAAAAATTTTAAGGGCTTCAAAATTTATAAGTGGGGGTTCAAAGATATGAAGAGTCCAAAATAATTCATGGGGTGCTAATAGCACTACTCATATTTTAATGAGAGGATTAATAATATGAAATACTATAAATACCCTTTAGTGTTTTTAATATATTTTAATATTAAAAATTATATTTTATAGATATATTATAAACTATTTTCATATAAAATAAATATGAATGAGAGGGGGAAAAAAATAGCCTGCAGTTTTACCATGATTTTGAAACAGTGCATTGAAATATTCCATCCAATTAACACAACCCAATTGACAGACCCAGCTTTTGATCCAAAAATAAATAAAATAAAATTGATAGACCCACCTTTGCCAATAATCCATCAACCCAGCTTTGAATACCATCTTCTCTATAGTCCGCTTGTGCAAAGATTTTCATAATTTGAACGGACTTCGAATTTGGATCTTCATTTTGCAAACAAACATGATATTAGTACTCTTCACCTCACTAACAATCCAGTCCGACCTTTAATTTTGAAAAACAAACATCCCGACCAGATTCAATTTCCGCTAGTTTTTTATTTCCAAGTAGAAATATTTTTCCCGACCTAGCCCAAAAATATATACCTAACGAGATAGCAAATACGTCCTTAGAAAATTTAGATATAGATACAGATATAGAAAACTATGATTTAGAAGAATTTGATTTTTGGAACCTAGAAGATTTTAAACAGCCAGCTAATTTAGAATTAATTTTTGCAAAAATTGGACAAATAAAGAAAAAACCAGTATACAGAAGAACCGAAAATGATTTAGATGAGATAATAAGATTAGCTGAAACAACAGAAATTTTAGGAGAACAACCCATGAAATATTGGGAAAGAAATAAAATCTTAGCTAGTCTAGATATAAAAAATAAAGATTATAGGATTACATCA
>NW_021029280.1:53842-71431 GCF_004153795.1 Camellia sinensis | reverse complement strand
CATTGGCTAGGTTGGGGTACTATTTACAAGAAAAAATACTACATTTGACCCTTTAAAATGTGCTTCAAAGTTGCTATTGCACAGGCAAGGTTGTGGCTAGGCCGTGGCCTAGCACTGCTGTTGGGCTGTTGCTGCAAGTTGCTGCTGGGCTGGATGCGGTTGGCTGCTAGTTCCAGCTTGGCACGTGCTGTCTCATGGCTTGTCGTGGGCTGCCTTGCACTATGCCTTGGGCCTTTACTTACACTTGCACCAACAACTTCTTAGGCATGTTTTTGGCTCTCCAAAGGGCATAAATGAGTGTGGCATCAAGGTGTTAACCCTTGGATGGGTGCACCTTGACAGTCTCCCCCACTTGAACAGTCGACACCCTCGACGACTTTGCCCAATAAGCATCAATCTCATCTTGAAAAGCTGACAAGTCCGTCTCTCGTTCCCAGCTGATTTCTTTATCTCCAAGGCCTCTCCATTTTACCAAGTATTGCCTTTGTTTCTTCTTGGAAACCATTTTCACCCGATCGGCCAAGATAGATTCAACAGACTTTTTCCCCACTTTGGCTATGTTGGTTTGGCGTTTTAGCTCATTTCGGGTTGGATCTTCCTTGTTTGGATAGTAAGGCTTCAAATAACTCACATGGAAAACCGGATGCACTTTCAGCCAAGATGGAGCATCTATCTTGTAAGCACACTTGCCAATTCTCTTCAGAATGGTTACCGGTCCCTTATACTTACGCACTAGCCTTTTGTCTCTTCCCCTCATAAACTTGCGTTGCTTAGGGTTGAGTTTGACAGGAACTTGATCCCTAACTCTAAACTCAAGTGGCTTCCTCTTTTAATCAGCCTATTTCTTTATTTTATTTGCTGCTTTTTCGAGATAGGCATAAGTAATGCCATGATTTCTCTTCCATTCCTTAGCAAATTGGTAAGCCCTGGGTGACTTTCCTTTATAAGGTCCATCAACTGTGTGGGGCAACAGTGGCTACTGTCCATTCACTATCTCAAAGGCACTCTTGCCCGTAGAGCTACTCTTTTGAGAGTTGAAGCATAACTGTGCTACATCAAGAAGTTGCACCCAATTTCGTTGATTACCATTAACAAAGTGGTGCAAATACTCCTTGAGCATACAGTTAAAGTGTTCGGTTTGCCCATCCATCTCTGGATTGTAGCTTGATGAAGTATTAAGTTATGACCCAAGAAGCTTAAATAACTCTGTCTAGAAGTTACCAACGAAACGTGAATCTCGGTCACTAACAATACTTTTAGGCACACAGGCCGAAATGAGCAGAAAAGACCTTCAAGCACTTGCCAGAGTTCACATCCCAAACCCTAATAGTCGACGAGGTTCGACTGGGGGTTGTAGTTGAGGCAAAAGACGTAGTTGCTGTGTCTGGTTAGGGTTTTTAGAAGATGTCCTAGATGCAGAGGGTCTTGTCAACGGAGGCGATAGCAAGGTAATGAGAGTCGGAGGAGAAGGCGGTGTTAGAGATGCCTTGCTCGTGACCTTGGAACTCAACAAAATCAAAATCACTTAGTGTATTGTGTGGTTGAGATTTAATGACAAGTCACATCAATTTTTCAGCATTAAATCTCAACCACACAATACACCACTTTAGGAAACTTTAGGAAAAAAATACTCTAGAGGATCTTTGGTGGTTACGACCACCAGTAGAACTATCGAATAAAAAATTTATTAAAACAATGAAATGATAATGTTAACAGAAGAAAAAATTTACTATTAATTTAGAACAGAGTAACAACAAACAAAATATAAATTACATATTGACCAGAGTAAAATTTTGCTGTCACTTTTAAACAGAGCATTAACAAAATGAAACACTTAACATATATTATCAAAGCAAATCAAAGTAAATTTAATCAAATAATGATTGAACAAAACTCCGACTCTAACATGAACTTTGAGCGAATGAAGTGATCGAACAAAACTCTATCTCTAATTCAAACAGTGATTCAATGAAGTTCTTCAAACTCAATCAAACTCTCAATGATTCCAAAAAAACAAATGCAATACACAAACACATCATCGGAAGCTCCAACCTACTCAAATTTATAATTTGATATTTCATCGCAATACAAACAATGACTACAATCCACCGAATATATTTGCACAAAGCAAGTAGTCGACCATGAATGAAAGAGAATAACAAAATAAAAATTTTCTTAACAAACATGTAAAATCTAATAAAAGATATGATTCAAAACACATATATATAATGAGGTGCAAAATCGTCTATAAAAATCATGCAATGTGAAATTTTGTCCCTAATGAAAATGAATTATATTTTTGGAGTTTAGAAAGTAATAAAATTCTAATTGTCCTTATCACAAAAACACGATAATTATAAAAGAATTTTGACCAACAATCCCTCCAAAAGAACACTGTAAATGTAATATGTAGTAAAGACCCACTTGCTTATGGACATTGCTGAAGATAGAGGTCCAAGTAGATGATGATGATGATGATGATGATGATGATTCATAGAATTGCGAGAAAGTAATCGTGGGGTGCTCGTCATTGCTTTATTGCTTTTGTCAAAACTCAATCCCCAATTTCCACACATCAAGTGTCCAAATAATAATACAAAATAAAAAGCATGTTTGGATGCCGAAATCACGGTCGGTGACACAAAAAGATAGCTATCTTTGTCAAAAGTTAACCCATTCACTTCCGACTCCATAAATCATTCTTCTCTCTCTCTACCTCACTCTCATATATTTGTCAAGTAGATAGGGATGCACTCCAAATCAGGATAGATTTACCCAATGAAGCACGGGTATGAGTGTAAGTATTAGTATTGATATGATATAGATACGTCGATACGTTAAAATTTAATAAAAATAAAATATGAAAATGGTTTGATATGCTTGTAAAAAAATATTTATTTTTAATTTAAAATAATATAAAAATTAATTAAATAGTTAAATTTGTTAAGATTCAACCTACAATTAACATTTAATGTCAAAAGTAAAAGTATAAATCAAAATTAAATGTCAATATATTAAATAATTTATAAACCATAGTTTAATTTTAAAATCATTCTAAGAATAAAACAAAACAATATAAAAAAAAATTTAGTGAAAGGAGTTTTATCTCTGTAGTAGAAGAAAATACTGTTTCAACTGAGGTACGGTACGACTTGGGTATATATTAGGTATGTCTGGGTACGGCAAAAATTAAGAATAAAAATTTTCGGTACGTGTTTCGTATATCTAGTACCTATGCAGAAGTATCATACGAGATATTATATGCCAGTATGTACCCGGTACGAGTACGACATATTTTTTAAAGTACCCATGTTTCACAGCTCTCTAATATGGAGAAAAATTAGAAAAAAAGACATTCATCATGTTTGGTTTCGTTTTTAAAATATCTTACAGTTTTTTATTTTTGTTTTTTTTACAAAAATCTAAAAGTTGGTAGGGTGAAAAAATAAAAAATGAAAAAAGCACTCATCTTTTTCATATGATTTTTTCTTTTCTTTGGCTAAAATAATATTTGAAAATATGTTTTTGGTGTTTTTTTTATTTATAAAACAAAATAAAACTAGTTATATTTAAAAAATGAAATGTTGATAATAAAACCAAATAGGATAATTGATATTACCCATTACACAAAGTTTGTAGTTGGTGACGCAAAAACCAGTGTGATTAAAGGGTTGTTAATAAATGTGTTTTTGGATCCTAGGTTTTTGGATTTTAAAAATATATATATTTCTACTATTGTTCACTTGATGGAGGCCACTTATGTTATTCTTGTTTTCCTATTGCTTCCCATGATTATTATAATGAATTTACCATATTTGGATGATTTTGCATTGAAATTTATTGTTTCCTTATAGCTATTATTATTACCATTGACTTTTTTTTTTTTTTTGTGCGTGTCCTTTTTTTTCCGTTTCATGTCCACCTTTGGGCTACAAACGACCGACAGATCCAAATGGTGAGTTTTTCTACATAATTTGATTATTCATCACCACCAATAAAAATAAAAACAAAAACAAAAACAAAACAAAATTGAACCTTTCTAACAAAATAAATTTAAATTTTAAAATTTATCAATTTAAATCCTGATTTTTTGTTTTATTTTCAATCTAAATTATCTGCCTATTTTGTTAATTAAAATCAACAAAAAAAATATTTTAGCTATTAAACTAAATAAAAATGATATTTTAAGCATTTATATTCAGTTTAATAGTTAAAATATATATTTTTATTTTATTTCATGTAAACAAAAATAAATGAATGGTTTAAATTGAAAACAAATTAAAAAATTAGAGTGCAAATTTACCAAATTAACAACTCAGTGTTCATTTGTCATAAATATCAAACTCAAATTTTATTTTTTTTTTTTTGTAATTTTTTTAGAAAGTTATTATAATTTACTTCAACATATATCTCTTGTAAATTAAATGTGAACAGGACCAATGTACTACAATGGAATATACCATTTCTTTTACCAGTACAATCCCAAAGGTGCAGTTTGGGGCAATATTGTGTGGGCTCATTCAGTATCGACAGATATGATCAATTGGAAGCCACTTGATGTAGCAATCTACCCTTCAAAGCCGTTTGATCAGTACGGTGCTTGGTCCGGGTCGGCCACAATTCTTCCAGGTAACAAGCCCATCATACTCTACACTGGGGTAATTGACAAAAATTACACACAAGTCCAAAACTATGCTGTACCAGCTAACTATTCGGATCCATTCCTGAATGAATGGATAAAGCCCGACAACAACCCATTAGTTTTACCTGTCGGTGTGAATAAAACCGCATTCCGTGACCCGACAACCGCATGGTTGGGCCAAGATGGGCATTGGAGGATTTTGGTGGGAGGTAAGAGAAAACATAGAGGGATGGCCCATTTGTATCGGAGTAGAGACTTCATGAAGTGGACTAAGGCCCAATACCCATTGCATTCTTCGGCCATGACGGGTACGTGGGAATGCCCTGACTTTTACCCGGTATCTTTGGATTCTGAAAATGGGTTGGAGGTTTCTGTGATTGAGGGAAATATTAAGCATGTTTTAAAGGTGAGTCTGGATGAAACAAGATATGAGTATTATACAATTGGAAAATATTACTGGAAGATTGATAAATATGTACCATATAATACATCCGTTGATAGTTGGGCCGGGTTGAGATATGATTATGGAAATTTTTATGCATCAAAGACATTTTTCGATGCTGGAAAGAGTCGGAGAATCTTGTGGGGGTGGGCTAATGAGTCAGATACTTCTGTTGAAGATGTTAAAAAAGGTTGGGCTGGAATTCAGGTAATATGTATATATATATATATATATATATTTAATGAAGGGTAAATTATAAATACATTTCTTGAGATTTACTTAAAATACAGATTGTCCTCTGTAGTTTGAAAAATTACAAATACCCCCTTATTTGAATTTTTTATTTAACAGAATTAACTGAAAAAATGAAATTTATAATTACTCTCCTATATGATAATAAAATTATCTAAATCATTAATTGAAAACATATTTTTAACATCATTAAAAACTGTTAATTTACTTGATGATTTATTAATAAAATGGACGATTTGTTATGAGATTAGAAACCTCAGAAATGGAATGTAATTTTTAAAACCACAGGAACGATTCATATTTTAATCAAATCTTAGGAAGTATATTTGTAATTTACCTTTTAATAAATCATGAGTACATGATGAATCATAATACACTCACATACTCGTACATTACTATTTGAGGATCTCCTTTTCATTGATTAAGAACTTAAGCTTAATTTTTTTTTTAATGGCATTATTTTAGACAATTCCAAGAAAGGTCTGGCTTGATAAAAGTGAAAAACAGTTAGTACAATGGCCGGTTGAAGAATTAGAAACTCTAAGGAGGAGAAAGGTTCACCTAAGTAATCAAAAGCTCAATTTGGGAGACCATGTTGAAATAAAAGAAATTACAGCTGCACAGGTTTGATTCTTGTAGTAGATTTTCTATTCTAATCGTCTTGTTTTGTGGCACCAAAAATGATCACCTTCTTTAAACACTTTCATGAATAGAATTCACACACATGGTTGATCATCCCTTCACATGCATTAACATGGGTGCAATAGCACGGGTGCAAGTACGGATATGAATATGAATCTATTGATACGGTAAAATTTACAAATATTAAGATATGGATATGGTTTGATATGTTCATTTAAAAATATGTTTATTATAATTTGTAGTAGTACATGATAGATAACAATTAAAAAACTAAAACCTTTTGTAATGGTCCAAAAAAAGAAAAAGAATCCTAAGCTTTTTTTTATATTTTTTTTATTTTTACATTTTTAATAATTGCAAAAATATTCTATATTTATTAAGTTTTTAAAATAAGCTTAATATATTTTTAAAAATATCCTATGTTTGTTTAGGTATATCTACATCTAAAAAAAAAAATTATATTTATGCTCCTGTAAGTATCCACAAAAATATTCGAAATACACTCATCTCATATCTAACTGCACTAGTTTCATACCCTAAGTATTGCTTATGTACTTTGAGTATATTCAGACTAATCCACGTAGTCATACAAAGTAAATAATTGGTATTCGTACACCAATAGTTGCGGAGCACAAACGCCTAATGATGTAAAAGTTAAGAAATAGCATTAATGAAAGTTCGTTATACACTAGCTCTGATAATTATGCAGGCTGACGTTGAAGTGACATTCTCATTCCCAAGTTTGGACAAAGCTGAGGCATTTGACCCTAGTTGGGTTAACATGGATGCCCAAGAACTTTGTAAACACAAGGGTTCAACTGTTCAAGGTGGGGTTGGGACCATTTGGGCTTCTGACATTGGCTTCACAACACCTTGAAGAATACACTCCTGTTTTCTTTAGGGTTTTTAAGGCCAAAGACAATCATGTAGTTCTCATGTGCTCTGATGCTACAAGGTTTGCTTCTTTTATGTATTTGTTTTGTGTTATCAGTTTTTGTACACAACACATGATAATAATTGTTTTTAATGGTAAATTACAAATACACTCATATAGTTTATTTAAAATACAGATTCTCTCTTATAATTTAAAAACTTAAAAAAATATCTCATTATAACAATTTTTTATTTACTAGAATTAACTTAAAAAACATAAAATTCCAAAATGTTCTCTTATATAATAATAAAATTACTTAAATTATTAATTAAAACAAAATTTTGACATTATTAAAAATTGTTAATTGACTTGATGATTTATTAATAAAATGGCTATTTGTTATGAAATTAGAAACTTCAAGAGGCTGGATGTAATTTATAAATTACATGAGACAATTCGTAAATGTATTTATAAGTTATCCTTATTTTAATTGTTTTAACATTTGACTTTTGACAGTTCCTCTTTGAAGAAAAAGCTGTACAAGCCATCATTTGCAAGTTTTGTGAATGTGGATTTAGCACAAAACAAACTTTCCCTTATTAAAAATTTTAAAAAAAGCCTAATTTAATTATGTCAAAACTTGCGATCAAACTTACTAGATTTTCTCCAAATTTCAGTGGCCTAATTTACCCAAGATGCTACATATAATTATATTTCCTACTGTATTTTCTCACCTTTAGGCATAATTGAGCTGGTCCTATGTGCATGTGTTGACATAGGTACCGTTGTCTTGCTTAAGAAATACAATTATGTGTAGCACTACTCTGATTGATTTGCTTGTCTATTATTAGCTTTTGTACACAATTACATAATTATTTTAACTTAAATCAGTTGATCTAACTTGGTTTACAATTTGACAGTTCCTCTTTGGAGAAAAACAAACTTTGGTATAAGCCATCATTTGCAGGTTTTGTTGACGTGGATTTAGCTGATAACAAACTTTCTCTTAGGAGTTTGGTATGATTTTTGATGTTTTTGTATCTACTCTCTCTCCAAAGGTTTTAAATATCGACTAATACTAATCAATTGACGCATATTAGGATTTTGAACTTTCAATACTGATATTTATCGATATATTGACTAATTCTATCTGATATTAACTAATTTATGATTGTATTGCTAATTTTGAACTTTTTTGCATGCAGATTGATCATTCTATAGTGGAAAGTTTTGGAGCAGGAGGAAAAACATGCATAACATCTAGGGTTTATCCAACCCTAGCAGTATTCAAGGATGCTCATTTGTATGTATTCAACAATGGTACTGAAACGGTCACAGTTGAGAATCTGGATGCCTGGAGCATGAACTATCCTTTAATGAATTAAGTGGAGATGTAAAATAAATAAATATGACAAGGGTTAGTTAGACCAAGATCCTCTCAATTATTAGTAAGTACCATTTTATCTACTTATCTATGAACTTGTACATATCGACCCCTCCAATTATAAAAATTTTACAAATATACCCTTTCTTGAGGTGGTCCAGAGGAGATGAAACTGATATATTTTTAAAGTTGAGGGGATCAAAATTTACGGGTTCATATATAAGGGGAGAAATTGATATTTCGCTAATAATTGAAAGGATCTTGGTGTAAGTTACACGTAAGATAAAGTTCTTACTAATATCTTCATATTGTAATATTTGTATGGTTTTATATGGATGAAAAATCTAGAAATCCCCTAGATGTTGATTTGTGATTATATATCAATTTTAAGCAGAATATAACAATCCCAATCAAACAATCAAGACAAAGAGACACAACGATTTTAACGTGGAAAAAACCACAATTGGACACCTCCAACTGTGATAAAAAAACCACGGGCAACAGCCACAAGAACAATCCACTAAGAAGATTTAAAGGAATTACACAGGTATACTTTCAATTACCTAGCGAATCCACAACGCCTAATTGAACCAACCTCTATGTGCCTCTTCCAACCCCATCTTCACCTCGGAATTGTCTTTCCAAAGAGCCACTCCAGGATCCACCGAAGCTTCAGGCTCGAATTCTTCAGACTCCACCGAAGAACAACTCTCTCTTTTGTGTATAACAAATCAAACTTTTGATGTACTCTCTTTAAACCATGAGTTGAATACTCAATAAAAAACATCAAAGAAACTAGCAAAATATCTCCAAATATAAACCTTAAGATCCAAAAATAAGATCTGGAGAAGTTCCTCTAGTGTTGGGAGAAAACCAACTATTTATAGAAAACCAAAGCAATCCTAGTTTCAGAAGAAAACCAACTCCTTAACAAATCTAGAAATCTGGGATCGCGCGGTCCGCTCGAGCGTGGGTCTTCCCGCTCGAGCAGAGACTTCAAATTCTGTGATTTCATACAGGCTCCACGCTCGAGCGTCGGTTTTGACGCTCGAGCGTTGAATCACACCATCTAGTACTTTTTCAGGCATAGCAGATATACTGTGAGCTTGTAAACCCCGCTCGAGCGCCCTTTTCCCCGCTCGAGCGGGAAGGCCAAAACTGGAAAAACTGGAAAAATATAACATGAACGGACAGGCAATTTTGAATGCATTTTCGCATTTTGCTTCGGGCCGCGAGCTGACCGGGCAGCTCGACCCCCGTAATAATCAGCGAAGTGGCAAACTTGTATACATTGACATCACAAACTTCTCTGAAAGGCTCGATTCGGGTTGGATTCGCATCTAACAACTCATAGCCTCACTGAAATATAAATGCGAATAAAATTACAACTCAAAGGAGTTTTGTCAAACGGGATTGCCAAGAAATAAAACCTAACAACATCCCCCTTTGGCAATGCCGTGACAAAACACACCTAACAAATAAAATCCTAAACACCCCAACCCATTACAGCCAACAAAAGCCAACTTCTTTCTCAAGGTCATGATCTGCAAAACAGTTATTAGTGCCACAATCTCCAAAACAAAAAATGGTGAAAGTTGTGAGTAAATAAGTACTGGATTTTATTTGGGTATTTCTTTTTCAAACCAATAATTACTTGCAAAGAATCATCATAAATATTTTTCATGCAAATTGTTATTTTTGTTTTGTTTTGTTTTATTTTTTTCATGCAAAATGTTTTATTTTACTTATTTATTTATTTATTTTTTTGAGTAGTGTGTATGGTATTAATAATGTGATAATTAATTTTGCCAATGCCTATTTTAAGAAAAGTTATTCAATAGTTGTGAGGAAATGATTTGTATGATACTTTACTATTAATTAATTTATCTAGTGGATTTGATCACTTTTACATCTCGACAAATGTCAATAGACAAGTGTAGAGTATTAAGAACACCTAATCAGAGACAAGTCAAGTCTATTTGAAGCTTAATGCAATAAATCTAAATGGGGCAAGTACAGCAAATTTTACACTGTTACTTCTATTTTTAAGGGAGACTTGGCTAAAAGCTCTCATCATAAGATTAAAGGGATTGGATAGCAAGTCTCTTGTAGAAAAAATCAAGATACAAATTTTTGGTATATAGTCTTGTAATTCCATGTGTGTGTGCCTATAATGAATAGGATTTGCACTCTCCATTGTTCTGAATAAAGGGGGTGTACTATGCTGAGACTGTTTAATGTTAAAGAATAAACTTGTTCGGTAACCTTATTTATGGGATCTTATATATTTTGTTTCAGTTTCTTGTGAAATTTTATTATTTTATCACTAGTTTTCAATCCCGTGCTAATTTAAAAATTTTAAATTTAAATTAATAATTAAATATAATATATGTATATTTTTAAATACAAATATCATAAGCTACATTTTTTTAGGAATACCAGGTTAGTTGTGTACTCACTTAATAACAATAAATTACGAGTTTTATTTCGATAATTTGAATCATTTATTTGTAAAGCACTTTATGTATATTATTTATAATAAAAAAATTAGTAGATCTGATAATTATAACCTCTCTATTTTGTCACGTTTGTTTCAAACAAATGGAGAATAAAAAATAATAGGGAAAATTATACAAATAATCCCTACAGTTTACATGATATGCCAATTTGGTTCCTGTAGTTTTAATTTGCTCGATTTTGCCTCTTAATTTAACGAATTGTGTCATTTTAGTCCAATAAATAACATTCGTTAAGTTAATTTAACAGAAATTCAAACAATGTGTCAATTTGGTCCCTGTATTTTCCACAATGTGTCAATTTAGTCCCCGTTAAAATCGAGAAAATTGAAACTACAGGACCCAAATTGACACATCATATAAAGTATAGGGACCAAATTGACACATTATTTGACCTTCCGTTAAATTAATTTAACAACCGTTATTTATTGAACTAAAATGACACAATCCATTAAATTAAGGAGCAAAATCGAGCAAATTGAAACTATAGGGACCAAATTGACACATCGTGTAAACTACAGGGACTATTTGCATAATTTACCCAAAATAATACAATTATAAAAAATTCAATTACATAAAACACATTTATATATACATAGAAGATGTTATGCATATACAGTGTCGGACAAAAATTATCCACAAGATAGGTTAGGTTAGATATCAGAATCACTGGATTAAGTTTGTAATTAATAATTTTAATGATTTATTATTAGAATGGTTGGTTATAGATCTGCATGCAATGTTGCGTAGGTTGCTTGCCTGAGTGTTTACAATTTACAATTTGGTTAAGAAAGGATCAATAAAATGTTTTTTAAAACACATTTAATTACACATTTATTAAGTTTCTTCGTGTAAGACTAGAGGTGCAACTGGAGTGAGTTGGGAGGTTGTCCAAACCCAACTCAAGTTGTGCTGAGTTGGTGTGCAGTTGCAAGTTGCAGTGCTGAGGCTGATCTGTGTGGCTGCAGATGTTGTGATGTTGCTATCAGCCTGGCTCTGGGTAGGTGCTGAAGTGATGTTGTTGTGCTGTTGTGCTTGGGGTATTGAACAGTTGTGAGTTTTGAGTGCTAGTGTTTTTTCTTCAGTCCACCTGAGCAGCCAACAATTGGAAGTAAGGGCATGAAGTGGTTAGGATGATCAAAGAGTGATTCTGTGATGCTTTGATGGTTTGCTTGATTGATGGCTGGTGTTGGTTTCTGCTACTAAAATGCTATCCTGCTACTCATGCCATCTAATGCCCCAGTCTATAATGGCTACTGTTTGAAGAGGGAGCTTTTTTTCTGTTCTTTCTCTTTTGTTGATTGCTTGATTGGTTTCTCACCAATCTTGGGTCAAGTGCTAGCAAATGATTTTGCTTCCTTTGCGTTGCCAATCTAGTTGCGATTGTAGAGAGTAGTTATGATGCTCAGTGCACTTCCCTGTTTTGTTGATGTATTTTTGCATGTATTTTGCTTTTCCATCAATAAAGCTTTCTTTTGCCGATAAAAAAAAAGTTGTGCTGAGACCTGCCCAGACCTGCCTAAGCCCGAATTGCAATGCGAGGTTGCCTGTTCAAACCCGAAATGTCCGAGTTGCCCGAATTACTCGAATTGTACATGAATTTCAGTAGTTTTTTTTTTTCTGCGTGTAGCTGCATTATTAAATTATTAAAATTTGACTGTATAATACCATCAAAACAAATAATTTATATAATGTAAGAGAGATGCCACTATAGCAATCTTTACAATTCATAAGTGAAAATTTAAAAAATAAGATTTTATGTTATTTGTATATATAATATATATTCAATATGATTTAATAATTTAAATTACATTAATATCATGTAATGACTAATAATTTATATGTAAATTTAATATTTTTTTTATATCTATATATATATATATATATAATTTGGGTTTCGGGTTGTTTGGGTTGTTTGACGTCTTTGCCCAAACCCGTCTAAATTTAATTCGGACTTTTGAATTTTTGCCCAAGCCCGTACCAAATTTGAAAATATCTTGTCCAAGTCCTAAAAAAATTCGGACTGGATTCGGATCACTCGGGTGGAGCCCGTTCAAGTTGCACTCCTAAAGGTAATTGGTGGAGGTAATGGGTGGCGGGTGGCGAAAGATGATGAACAAGAAAAAATAAACTAAGAAATTATTTTATTTTATTTTTATTTTTTTGGGTGCTCAAGAAATTATTTCCATCATTGGCTAGATTTCTTACAAAAATGAATTGTTGCTTGATGCAGTATTTGGGCCCTTTTGTTAATATTTGTCATAATTTTGTTTTTTTATTTGACTCAATCTTGAATGAATGTTTCTTTTTCTAGAAATTGTTGATGAATTGTCTGCATATCTGTTGAATGGGATTTGGCAATTTTTATTTTTTTATTTTTTTTTATTTTTTATAGTAGGATCATAAATCTATCTTACTTCTGAAAAGAATTTCTTAAAATAAGTATCAATACTCAACACTTGAAATATTTTAGGATGATAGTTAGATCAGTGAATAGATACTTATCCTCCTATATATCTACATGTTTTGAAAACATCTTCTCTCTGTCCCTCTTAGATAAAGACCTTGATTTTATTTTCATATCAACATTTTGGTTTCTAGATTTCACTACAACATATAAGAGTTTTAGAGATCAATTTTTTTAGTCTCTAAAAGTGAAAATTTTGTTGCAAAAGGTATTTAGGGACCAATTTCTATCGTTATGAAGAGAGTCGTTAAAAAATCGTCCCGAAAAGTAAAAAATAAGGCTTTTAGCGACAAAATTTTGAAAATGTCACTAATAAATAGAGGGACAAAATAATCTAGTCTCAAAATGATTTATTTTTTGGGATAAAAAATTTAGTCCCAAAAGGATAATAATTCATCACTAATGTTTAATTCTTGTTGCTAAAAATATAATAATAATACTTTTCGCAAAAAAAATTTAATTCCTAAAAAATAATTTTGTCTCTAAATTTTAATTTTTAAAATCTTAATTTTTTTTGCAGTATTCATGTTGTAAGTTGGTAACCATAAGGTGAATTAGAAACTACTATTGATCTCACTATTGATGGTGGACACATTGAAGTCATGATTGAGATATGAGGGAAGAAATGATAAGGTGAATTACTAAGTTCAATATATTTTTCTTATTGTCTCGGGCTCTCTTCACTATTCCTCTTTTTTTTTGTATTTCTCACCAATTATCATCATGTAATCAGGTAGTATATAAACTGTGATATGACTAAACAAGAGCTTGTAGTATGTGTGGCTGGCCCTTTGGCCATCAAATTTCTTTTAAGTGAATGATTTAAATTGAAAATAAATTAAAGAATTAGAATTTAAATTGATAAAATTAAAATTTTAAATTTATCTTATTACAAAAATTAATTTTTGAATTTTTTTTTGTAATTTTTCCAATAGTGAATTTTCTTCTCCCCCCCCCCCCCGAGGTCATCTTGAGCTTAGTTCACCCTAGCCAATTAAAATTTTGACTTTTCACTACAAGGAAAAGCAGTTTTGGCGACTAAAAACCAAATTTTCGTCGCTAAAAGTAGCACAATTGGTGACTAAAATGGAATTAGTAGACTTTTGGCGACTAAAAGAGTTTAGTAGCCATATGTATAGTTATTGGCGACTAAAAACAGATTGAGTCGCCGAATGTGTGGGTTTTAGCGACGAAAGTTTTTTTAGTAGCCAAAAGTGACGGTTTTTGGCGACTAAAATAATTTAGTAGCCAAAAGTATAGGTTTTGGTGACTAAAAAACAGTTTGGTCGCCGATTATACGTGTTTTGGCGACTAAAAACAGATTGGTCGCTGAAAGTGAAGCTTTTTGGCTACCAAAAAAAATTTTGTAGCTAAAAACAGGCAATTGGCAACTAAAATTCAGTTTAGTAGCCAAAATGGGGCGTTTTTGGCGACTAAAAACAGATTAGTCGCCAAAAATGCTACTTTCAGCCGGAACTTATTTTTTTACCGACTAAAAAATATTTTAGTAGCCCAAAATTACATTATTGGCGACTAAATAATATATTTAGTCGCCAAAAGTGGCTTCAAATTTTTTTTAGTAAATAATTAATTTTTTACATAAATTATATTGCATAAAAATAATTATATATATATATATATTTTGTTTTATATTGATACGGGTCAATATAGTATATAAATAATATATATTGCATACATATTCATGTGATGTTGTAGTGGTATAGTGGAAGGAGTGTGTTGCTAAAGATTTAGAAGGTGGTAGGTTGGTGGTTCGAATCTTAGAAAAAGCAAAAAAGTTAGCTTTTTTTTTTCTTTTTTTTCTTTTTTTCCACCGAACAACCTTTGGCGACTAAACTATTGGTCGCCAAAAGTATCTGTTTTGGTGACTAAACAGTTTGGTCGGCGTTCCATCAACTATTGGCGACTAAAAGATTAGTCGCCAAATGTATAATTTCAAACAGTGGAATTGAGTATTGGCGACCAAAACTTTGGTCGCTAAAGACTTGTCTTTTTGCCGACTAAAACCTTTTTAGTCGCCAAAACCTTCTGCGACCGTTTATTCGCGACAAAATCGGCGACTAAAAAATTTAGTCGGGGAAGGTAAAAAGGCGACTTTTGGGGACTAAAAATGGACCTTTGGCGACTAAAAATTTAGTTGCCAAAGGTGATTTTTCTTGTAGTGTTTTTTGTAATTTTTTTGTAAATTTTTTTTTAAAAAATTGTAATCAATTTTTGTAATTTTTTTTTTGTATAAAAGATTATGCACATCATCAATTGTGTTTGGGAACACATAAAAGTAACCTTTTTTTTTTTTTGTCTTTAACATTTTTTTAAAAAAATTATGTCAAAAAATTTAAGTTTTGCAATCTATCTAGAATAATCTAAAAAGTAATATTTTTTTGAAAAACTCCAAGTTTTTTTAATTTCAAAAAGTCAAAATAAGCACACACACAAAAAAGTTATTATTTTTTTTAAACTTATTTTTTTTCTTTTTTTATTTATTATTTTTTAGTTCATCCTGTCGAGTTGAGTCTAGAAATTTGAACCTTTTTAAAAGATTTTAAGATAAAATAGCAAATCTTATTTCCTATCATATGATCTGTTTATTCCTTTGTTATTTCTTGTACTCCGAAAAGTTCTATTTATTTATAAATTACTTACTAGCCCAATTTATAGATGTGAGAGTGCTAGGCTTCAGGCATAAAATAAGAATTTTATATTTTATGAAATTACACATTTGCTCAAAATACGGGTTTTTGCAATCCTAGTTGGCATGATTGAAGAATTCCGCATAATGTGATTATGCGTACCCACACTTTGTTGACAATGTGAATGTGGCGTTTTTCTGTGTTATCGGGTGATCTGTCCATCGGGTGCGTGGTGGGTGGGGTAATCTTTCGATTATGCATACCCACTACTTTGTGAACAACTGTAAATGTGGCATGTACTGTGTTATTGGGTAACCGGTTCATCTAGTGTATGACGGGTTAGGGCTGAGCAAGTAATCCGTGAAATCCGTAATCCGATCCAGTCCAGTCCAATCCGATAGGTTTACTCTTGTCGTACTTGCATACATTCATGCATGATCTTGTCTTGTTATGTTGTTTTGCAAGTTTTGCCTTGCCTTGTTTTGTTTAAGTGTTGCTTGCATGATTTTGTTCCTTGCTTGGTGTGTAGCCGAGGTCATCTTGAGCTTAGTTCACCTTTGAATCTTTGTACCTAGAGCTGCCTTGGAACCACTTGGTCGACCCCTATCTTCACCCCGGGCATGTTTGCCGAGATATTTTGCACTTAGTGATCCTTGTCCTTGGACAGGTATGGCCTAGACCGAGGTGTGGCACACCCAGGCCAAGGCGTGGCACAGCTTAGTCAAGTGTCGTCCTCCCTAGCCGATGTCTTTGTTACCCTGTTGCCGAAGCTTTGACTTTAGCTGATGTCATTACTTGCCGATGTGTCTTACCTTAGCTTGCTGCATACGCTTTGTCATAAGACTTGTCTTATCAATCAGTCACCTTTTTTAGCTGAACCAACCCGGAAGCGCCACGTGTCCGAGCTGAAGGATAAGTCAGCCAGCAGGCCTGTGAACATATCATTCTTTTGTATCATTTTGTTGCAAGTTTTGTTCTTGAAGAAAGAGAAGCTCTAGAAGAGGGAGAAGGAGTTTTAGAGTGAGAGAGTAGATTTTCGAGTTGACCTTTGGAGTTGAGCCGTTAGATTCGAGCTTTGGGGTAAGAATCTTAATCTACTCTGGTTGTTGTTATTGATCATCTAGCTGCATTGCATGATTGAATTTGTTTTGCATGTCATGCATCGATTTGAAGTTGGTTTCGGAAGAGAAAGATAGTATTCATGTGTTCTTGAAGAAAAGTCTCGTTTTGATCCGAAAGTTTGGAACAAGAACCATGTTTTGTGTTTGTTCTTGCATGACCTTCTTGTATGGGTACCCAGGTCCATGTTTTGAACTCATGACATGAAATCTCAGATTTTTGTAACAAGTTATGACCTAGCATTCATCTTCCTCATGATCATGTTCATCATGTTCTTCAAAGGAAACTCAGGTTTTTCCCGACTTTGCTTTTGAATGAGGCCATCGGGACCACACCTCGGCAAGGAGGTGTAGGACCTCGGCAAAGACCTGGTTGGTACCCAGTGTGTTTTCATGAGACGGGAGCAGTGTTTAAACTCCCAGCATGTTTTGCTTTGTCATTGACTTGGATCTGGTGAGAATGCCGGGATCATTTGCATGCATATAAAGCTTGTTTTGAGAATGTGATTGCCATGTGATTGTAGGTCCTTGATCTTTGCTTTGAGCCTACACCCGAGTAGCAATTTACTGGGTAATGTTCTGAGTAGTTTACTGAGAATTCAAT
>NW_021029280.1:36607-53737 GCF_004153795.1 Camellia sinensis | reverse complement strand
AGTATGTCATCAACGTATAGACACAAAATGACATAACCTTTGTCAGTGTCTTTAACATATACGCACTTATCACACTCATTGATTCGAAACCCATTTGACAACATAGCATTGTCAAACTTCTCGTGCCATTGTTTGGGAGCTTGCTTCAATGTTTTGAAAGTCCCTTGTGCTGGAGGACTATAAACTTTCGCAGTACCGGAACAGGCTAGATTACGGATCGTGCAGTCTTTGTTTTGCCACTGACGGTTTACCGCGTGGATTTGTTTGTTCGGAAAGCTTGATTTGTGTTTTACCGATGCCAGTAAGCATCCATTGAGTCTTGTGAGACTTGATAGATGAATACGGTTCATCTCTTGTTTTGATAAAGTTTTGATGTGTTTTGCTCCGAAAGGATCTCGGCTAATACCCGTATGGTTTTGGTGTGTTTTGTTTTGAAAGACTTCGGCTATATTCATGCAAAACCTTTATTTCTAGTACCATTCACTGAGTATCCAAGCTCACCCTCTCTCTATATATGTAGGTGATGAGCAGGACGTCGGCGACGCCTAGACTGTGTTTTTGAAATCTTGTTTTGGATCCCTGATTTTGTCGGCTTTGTTTTGTATTCACGTCGGCGATGTCATTTTGCCTATGTCGTCGAATCTTGAAAATCATGCTTCTTGGCTTGTATTCATTGCATTTTGTATATGTCGGTTCGAGAAGCCTTTTGATCAAGATGTAATACGTATTTTACTTTGTTGTATTCGATTTGTAAAGTTATGTAAAGAGGTATGCCATTTCATTTGACTTATGCACTGCTCTTATGGACCACTTGTATTTTAGATTATTGCTTCCGCGCTCGTGAGCCCCCTATATCTATACTCTATTTGCGTGTGTATTTTGTAAGTTGGCCTTCGGTAATCTCGGATTACTGGCCATCACGGCACCAAACTACTAGGGGCGGTTTGGGGTCGTGACATTTTGAATCCGCGGTTTGGTTCCGGATTGAAGAATTAAAAATTCGTAGTCTACGGATTGGTTCCGGATTGAACCCCACGGTTCCGGATTGGAACCGATCCGGACTGTATACAAATAGTCTATATTTTTATTATACATCCTCCCCCATAGTATCTTTTCTTATTTCTATATAAAATCTAAACTCAAATCTAAAACCGTGTAATATTTTCTTTTATTACTTTTGTTTGTTGGTTTTTAGTTTTAATTTGTAATGGTTTAAATACTTATAGTGAAACCAGTTTTCTTATGATTGTTTAAATTTTAGAACAGTATGTCTCTATTATAAAAAAATATGTTGCTGTTATGAAACTAATATAACGTTATGTTTATATTTTTATAAAATTAAAGTGTTATATATATATATATATTTGTTATTTAATTATGTGAATCCGTGGTCGTAAACCGATCCAATCCGTATTTAAATGGATTGGTTCGGATTGGTTCCATAATTTAAACGGATTGGATTGGTTCCAATTTTTTTGGAACCGTAGATAACGGATTGGTCCTGGTTTTATCCCAATCCGATCCAATTCGGACCATGCTCACCCCTATGATGGGTGATGTTTTCTTGTTCATAGTTTGTGCTTGATGTGGATAAGGTAGTATGTGTGATTGATTTTCATGTGGTGCAGTGGGGGAATTATTTAATAATTTCAGACATGGTCATATTTTAAATCAATCACTAATTATTTAGTTGCATATTGTTTCTCATGCTTAACATAAATCGTAGACTCATATCCCTCTTTATCAATCAAAACACGTCACATGTTCTTACTCTAGAAATACTGATGTGGTTTGTATATATTACGTTGGCGCTGTTTGGGAAGTGGCTAAAGAGGCTATTATAGCTTAAATGAAAATTTAGCCAAAAAGCCCACTGTTGAAAGCTTTTTCAAAAAAAAAAAAAAAAATAGGCTGCACAGCCGGCTACACTGTCAGCTACAGAAGTTGTTCCATCTATGAGTAAATTACGAGTTTACCCCTTGACATCAATTTAAAAAAATATATTTTTAGGGACAAATTTGTCATTTTAATTTCAAATATCATTTCAATACATTTTTCAATACAACAACTCAAATAAAATCTATCTCATCTTCCCAAACACAAAAACTAAAATAGTCTACTAAAATAGTCAAAAAGCCAAATAGCCTACTAAAATAGCCACTTCCCAAACGAGGCCATTGTGTGTGGTGTGGACAGGACGTGAACTTAGAAAATTGTAGTGTTGGTTTATGCTTTAATGCACAAGATTGAGGGGAAAATTTTGTAAACAGGTGTGATGTTATTCTCGTTATGTAAAATTACATTGGCTAGGTTGGTGTGTTTTTTTGTTAGGGGAATTACATTAATTTTTTTTTTTTTTGATCGGCAAAAGAAAAGCTTTATTGATGAAAAACAAAACAAGATTGATAAGAATACATCAATAAAGAAGAGGGTGCAAAAAGCATCACAGTGAAACATTTGGATCCCAACTAGGTTGGCACCAAAACGCACACCCAATCATCTGCTAGCACACACTCGAGGCTCCAAGATGGTGAGAAACCAACAAACAGAGCAGAACAAAACAAGACAAAAACAAGAAGACAACAGCCAAACACTAGCAGACCATCCCCAGCCACTGGACATCCATGACAAACCCAGATTTCAACACAGAGCAGCTCGGAACAGTTAAGAACATCCTCTGATTTGGCGCCAGTTGAAAGTTAAATCATCAACGGAATAAGGAAGATCTTTAATAGATGCTTTCAGCCAAAGTACAGCTCTAATTTTGATATTTTCACTCAATCCAGAGAGACTAGGTTGAGCCTCTGCAAAGACACATTCATTCCTAAGTTTCCAAAGCGACCAAAGAACGATAAGGGGGATAGCTCTCCAAATTAACCTATCAAAATTTTTGAGCTTGACATTTATCCACCATTGGAGAAGATCATCCACTGATCCTTGAATGCACCAGGAGAACCCCCACTCATTAATTATAGATGACCAAATCAACCAAGAAAATGGGCAATGAAGCAAGATATGGACACAGATAAGATGATCAGCTCTGCCGATTGACAGAGATGGAGCTGAAGATAGTAGACCAAGTAAGTTAGCTTCTTGTTCCAATTCCCAACTGAAAAGCACTCTCCTAGTGGGAAAATTCCAATTGTTTGGGCTAGATTTTCTTGCCATGAATTGTTGTAGAGAGCCTTCTTTATCTGTTGAGAGATTAAAGAGAAGGGGAAAAGTAGACTTGAGACTAGAGCTGCCACACCATCTGTCATGCCAAAATTTAATCCTACTCCCATCCCCCACTAGGATTTGGCAGTTATCTATATAGAGATTGTAAATATTTGTGCTATGAATCCCAATAGATAATATGTCCTTCCAAACTCTAGAATGTTTGTAGGAGGGCTTTAGAGGTGGATGCCAACTAGCCTCATCAATATTGTATTTGCTACATATAGCTCTCCTCCAAAGAAAGTTTACTTGAGTTCCAAATTTCCACCACCATTTGAGCAATAGACAAGCATTCATATCTCTTATTCTTCTGATACCCAGGCCCCCTTGGTTCAAGCTTTTGGTTACCTCCCCCCATTTCACTAAATGCACTTTCCTTTTAAGATCATTACTGCCCCATAAAAAAGCTGCCTCAATCTTTTCGAATTCTTTTGCCACACCTTCTGGCATCTTAAACAAAGAAAGAAAGTACACTGGTAAACTAGATAGAGTAGACTTGATTAGGGTTAATCTACCTGCAAAGGATAGCAGTTTCCTCTTCCACCCTGAGAGTTTAGATCTGATCTTGTCAATCACAGGCTTCCAGGTAGATTTTTTACCAGGATTGGCACCTAGAGGCAGACCCAGAAATTTCAAAGGAAGGCTATGAACTTTACAGTTAAGGAGATGAGCAAAGGAGAGCAATAAAGAATCAGACACACCGACGCCACACACCACGCTTTTGTGATAATTAATTCTAAGCCCAGATAGGATTTCAAAGCACCTAAGGATTCTTTTGATAAGTACCATTTGATCCCAATCTGCCTCAGAAAAAAGAATTGAGTCATCTGCAAATTGAAGGTGAGACAAGAGGACATCTTTGGATCCGACATGAACACCTCTAAGAATGCCAAGATTAATTGCTCTGACCAAAAGAATGTTTAACCCCTCAGCCACAATATTGAATAAGAAAGGTGATAACGGATCGCCCTGCCTTAGCCCTCTTTGTGGTGAGAATTCCTTTGTTGGAGCACCATTCACGAGAATGGAAATCCTTACTGTAGACACACAAGTTTTCATCCAAGAGATCCATTTGTTACCAAACCCAAAACTAGATAGCAGAGAGAACAAGAATTCCCAGTTAACCGAATCAAAAGCCTTTTCAAAATCTAGCTTTAGGATCAAACCATTCTTGTTGGTCTTCTTCCAACCATCTACTACTTCATTGGCAATGAACACCCCGTCAAGGATGTTTCTTCCACCGATGAAAGCAGTTTGAGTTTCACCAATAATTGAGGATAGAGCTGGCTTCAGTCTATGTGTTAACACCTTTGCCAAAATTTTGTACAAGGAGCTTACAAGACTAATGGGTCTGTAATCAGAAAGGCCGGAGGGATTTTCCAACTTAGGAATTAAACTAATGAAGGTACTATTAATCCCATAAGTCAGTTTGCTATTTGCGTGGAAGTCTGCAAAGAATTGCATGATCTCAGGCTTCATAGTCTTCCAAAATTACATTAATAATCTCTATAGTTTAGGAGTTTTGTCACTTTGATTTCTGATTTTTCAATTGTAACACATTTAATCATAAATTTTGAATCTTGTTCCAAATAAGGACAATTGAAGATACCATTACTTAATTTCAAGGGCAAAATCGTCAATTTGATAAAATATAAACTAATTTGATAAAAATAAATGTCAAAAAAATATTTTTGAATTTTTAAAAATTATTTCTACCCACCAAAGATAAAATTATATAAAATTGATAAATCTTTTAGATATTTATTTATTTTATCAAATTAATTTTTATTATGTGTTTGGATGATGATCATATAATGAGTGGTTGTTAAGATTTTAATATGTAACCGGTATATTAATTTATGAAATGTTTTTTTTGTTTTGGATTGTTTGTTAATGGATTTGTTTAATAATGATATCAAAATTGTTGCCATATTTGACTTTTAAAAAAATAGAAACTAATTTAATGAAAATAAAAACAACCACTCATTATATGATTATCATCCAAACACATACTAAACATTAATTTGGTAAAAATATAAATAAATAAATGTCTAAAAGATTTATTAATTTTACATAATTTTATCTTTAATGGGTAGAAATAGTTTTTAAAAATTCAAAATATTTTGTTGACATTTATTTTTCAAATTAGTTTATATTTTATCAAATTGACGATTTTGCCCTTAAAATTAAGTAATGTTATATTCAATTGTCCTTATTTGGAATAAGATTCAAAATTCAGGGTCAAATGTGTTGCAATTGAAAAGTCAAGAACTAAAGTGACACAACTCCCAAACTATAGAGACTGTTAGTGTAATTCGCCATTTTTTGTTGAATATGTCGAATTATCTTTTTAATTATCAGGTTGATTTTTTTTGATCGGCAAATGAAACTTTATTGATGAACACAAACGTAATACATCAACAAAGAGGAGCTTGGAGCTAGACGGAGCTCCAACCTCCTCGTTGGTGAGAAACCAACGGAAAGACAATGAACAAAACCAAATGAAACTATCCAGCTAAATCTGCTACAGAGGAAATCTGCTACAGCTAAATGAAACAATGAACACTGAGTCTGCTTACAGAGGAACTACACCCAAATGAAACTATCTACAAATAGAGCTAACAACACTGAATCTGCTTACAGAGCTGCACCCAGGAAGGCCCACTTCAGAGAATAGTGGACAGCCATTACACAGAATCTGCTTACAGATCTGCTTACTAATTGACGCACTGCCTGATCTGATGTAGGTTTGAGACAAGGTCATGGACTGAGTAATTGACCTTGAAGGACCACTTCACCCACAGAGCAATCTGCAGTTTCAACCTCTCACTTAGACCTGCAAAATCTGGAGTAACCCCCTTAAATCTGCACTCGTTTCTTAACTTCCAAACAGACCACATCACTAGTGATGGAACAGCATGCCAAGCTTTATGAACCCAAGACTTCGCTTTACTCCCAGACCACCATTGGAGCAAACCCTCAACAGAACCAGGGATGACCCAATGCTGATCCCACCAGCTAGCCATGGCTGCCCAGCACTTCCAAACCTGTGGGCAAAAACACAGCACATGCTCCAACGACTCCACAACAGATTGACAAAAAACACACTGGGTCTCTGCATTGGGAAGGAGAACCCCAATCCTCTGAAGGAAGAAAGAAGTCTTAATTCGGCCTCTCCAAGCAAGCCAGCATAGGAACTGCATCTTGGGAGGTGCCAGGCTTACCCATACCCCAGCTGACACTCTCAATTCAAGACCTTTATTTGCACCCCACCAACTCCACACCGATGATGTTGAGAACTTACCAGATGTTGATGCAAGTCAAGAGCAAGAGTCTTCAGATTCAATTCTAAGATCAAGAGATGAGTCCAGGAATGCAGTCAGCCTCTGCAGCTCCTCTTCCTCCCATGCCAACAATCTCCTTCTGAACTGGAGCTGCCATACCCCAAGTTTCTTTTTGGCACTAATTTGCTGTAATGTTCCGTCCTTCTCAGTGGATAGACTGAACAGTTTAGGATACTCCTCATTCAGACTTCTACCATTGAGCCAAGCATCCGACCAAAACTGGATCCTTCTCCCGTTTCCCACTGATAGCTTGAAGTTCTGGGAATAAAACTCTCCCAAAGACTAGTTATTTAAATTGAGCTGCACAATATCCTTCCACACAGTAGGTGCCCCGTCTGTGTTGGACAAAGTTGGTGCCCAATCCCCTTCGGAACGCCCATACCTTGAGCAAACAACTAATTTCCACAAGGTTTTATCCTCTGACCCAAATCTCCACCACCATTTTAACAACAAACAATCGTTCACCTTGCCCAAATCTCTCACACCCAAGCCCTCTTGACTTTTATTCTTAGTTACCTCACCCCAATTAACCAAGTGTACACACCTCCCATCCTTTGCTCCTCCCCACAAGAAATTTGATTGAATTTTTGCTAAAGCCTTAGCAACCCCCTTAGGCATCTTGAAAATAGATAGAAAGTAAGTAGGCAAATTGGATAGGACTGATTTAATTAAAGTCAAACGCCCAGCAAAAGACAGCAGCTTACTCTTCCAAGAGGACAACCTCTTGCTCACCTTATCCAGTATTGGGTTCCAAGTGCTCTTCCTCTTTGGGTTAGCCCCTAGAGGCAAACCTAAAAAGTTGAAAGGTAAGTTCTTCAATTGGCAATTCAGTCTTTGAGCTAAACCCAAAATTTCATCTTCTTGGAAGCCCACTCCGCATATAGCGCTTTTGTGATAATTTATTTTTAATCCAGACAACACTTCAAAACACCTCAACACCCTTTTAATATTAAGCACCTCCTCGTGATCACCATCACAAAACACTATAGTATCATCTGCAAACTGGAGGTGAGAAATACACAAATCATTACCTCCCACAGAGGCTCCTCTAAACAAGCCCTTCTCTACCGCCCTTGCTAGTAAGAGGTTAAGAGCTTCCGCTGCAATTATAAACAAAAAAGGTGATAGGGGGTCGCCCTGCCTTAGCCCCTTCTGAGGCTGGAATTCCTCTGTAGGAGAGCCATTAACCAACACTGAAACCCTGGCTGTAGCAATGCAACTTCTCATCCAAACTAACCATTTGACTCCGAAACCCAGATTATTCATCATCGACCACAGAAACTCCCAATTGAGTGAGTCATAAGCTTTTTCAAAGTCCAATTTTAGGATAATGCCTTTCTTTTTCGATCTTTTCCAAGCATCTACAACTTCATTAGCTATTAGCACACCATCTAGGATTTGCCTACCACTCACAAAAGCGGACTGAACCTCGTTGATCACTACTGGCAACACTCTCCTAAGCCTCCTTGAGAGCACTTTTGCCAAAATTTTATAAACTGAGCTCACCAAACTGATAGGTCTATAATCCCCCAAGCCTATGGGATTAACCTTCTTAGGAATAAGAACTATGAAAGAGCTATTAACCCCTCTCGATAGCTTACCATTTTGGTGAAATTCATTCACCATACTAATGATCTCCCCTTTCAAGATTGACCAACACCTTTTAATGAAATTAAGATTAAAACCATCTGGGCCTGGGGCTTTGTTTGGGTCTCCTTCTGCACTCCTTCAATTAAAACTTCTAAATTTATGCTGGGCCTTGCCTTTGCTGGCCCACTTAGCTCCCTAAGTAGGCCCGTGCTGCATATGTCCTCTTCTCTACTTTGAACTCCACTCGTTCTTGCCGGGTGGGAGTTGACTACCTGCCCCGTCCCTCTCACCTTGGAACATGCACCTACACGGTCATTTCCTACGCTCCTCCCTGCCGCAACCCCTGCATTTGTATGCTCCCCATCATTATCCCTACCCTACACCTCTGAGCTAGTCATCACTGTCTCCACAACCCGAGAAGCCGCTTCCAGCTCTTCACTCACCATCTCCTCCCTTCCCGCATACGCTACCTGTGCACTCTTGCAAGTTCCACCATTGCCATCCACTTGGTCTACCTCATCTTCACCGTTAGAGTGCAACCAACCATGGTCTTTACCTCTGCTCTCAAATGAACTCTGAAATAAGCTTTTAGGCAACTCTTCACAGGCTCTAACCGGGATATGACTTCCTTTGTGCTGCAAAAAAATTGTTGTGTTGATCCACTCCATACATCTCGTAATCACTCTGACTCTAGTTTGTTGAAAAGTTAAAGGGTTATTGAAGTCCTCTTCATATTGAACAACCAACCCCCAATTACTACCTATGCTTCGAACTGTCGTGATACTCCATAAGTTAATGGGGATGCCAAAACAATGCAGCCATACACACCTCTCTTGCTCTAAGAACTGGCCTTTGTCCCACTCAGTGATTGATTCGCACCACTACTTTCCCCACCCCTGCAACTCTTTCATGCCTTCCTGCTTTTGCTGTTCTGTGGGAAAAGTTACCATAACTAATTTACCTCTCCCCTCTCTAGCAATTACATCTTTCATGCCTCTGCATCTCATTTCCTCTTTAAATGCCTCGAATGCTAAGAAACTATTCAACTGAACTAGTAGACTTTCACTCCCTCACCCATTCCCTTCCTCAAAGACTTTTAACACCACCCTATCCTTATCCCTTACTTCATCACTTAGTACTGCCTCTGCATAGGATTTCTGGACTCCTTTTCCTTTCCACTACTTTGATTGCACCCACCGATTCACTATACGACCTTCATCTCCTCTGCTCTGCCCCTTAGACTTATGTTGTCCCACTGACAGTGGTTTTTGATACTCAGCACACTTGACCCTCAGTGCCTTGTTTCTACACCACAAGCCATCTACCTTCTGAATCGCCACCCGTGCGGCCACCTCACAGTCGTATCTAACGAACCCAAACCTGGAATTTGTTGCTTTCCTCCTCTTCCCCGGGATGAACACATCTTTGACTAGACCAAACTTCCGAAAAAGATTGAACAAGCCTGGAGGATCCATTGATTCAGGGATGTTATCCACGAAAACTTTGATCAGAACTCCTTCCCTTGATTGACCACGATGATTACCCACGCTTCTCCTTCGAATGAGTACCTATATAATATGGAAGTTACTATAATCTTTTTGAATTTTTGAATGTCACATTGTCTATATCTATATGAGGTAGTTTTTGAATGTCACATAAATCGGTAGTGATTGTGGGGAATGATTTTGTGAATTTGTAACTCTGTATTTATAACATTTGGTCGCATTGCAGTGTGGATCTCCACAACTGACAGCCATTCTCACAAAATAATAAGTTATATATTTTACCTTTTTAATACAAAAGAAAAAAAAAACATAATAGAAATATGGGCATAACTATAAACTCAATTTTTAAAGAATATAATAAATTCTTATTTTCAAAATCAGTAGGACTAATTGGTCAATAAAAAATTTATTGAGACTAAACGAATCATCAGTCCTCAAGATGAAATTTATGAATAAATTTTTCAAAATTGTAAAACAAAATCAGTAAAGATGAAAATAATCTTAAAAAAAGTTATCAAATAAACAAACCCAAAATAACAAATGGGGTGTCATCTTACTTTAATTTTTTTAATTCTTATTTTTTTTTTTGGGTTTTAAAATTCCCATGCCAATCCCAATAAATTAAAAAGAATATGGTTGTATTTGGTTCATGAATTTAAAATTTTTTTTTTAAAAGGAAATGGAAAATGCGCATGAAAAGTGTGTGAAATCTATATAATAAAACAAAATGATTTTTGAAAACATCTCTCTAATACAATTGGTTAGAGTGAATGAGATTAACCAATCTATGTAATTGATGGTTCGATTTACTTTGATCAAAATAAAATTTTTCGCTCAAAGTAACTTCATAGCACCTTCCTCCCATCATTTATGTGCCTCATGTCTCTCCCTCATGGAGCATGGCTCATTGAGCCCATTATGGGGCATATTTTAATGAGCCAAACTGTCACTTTTAAAGTATGTTGAATAGAATTGTGTGGGAGTGGATATGGAATACTTCTTCGATCCGAACGAGCCCTTGGATAATCTTCCCAACAGTGACCTAAAATAAGAATAAAATTTCGGACGGTGGTGCCGAAATTAACACTCTAACGGACAAGTCAGTTTTTGTAGAAGGGGTGGTGTTTTTTGGATTTCTTAAGGTTCAAGGTTCTTTTTTACATACCTCTTTCTCCGGCCTATCTCCTTTTTTTATAGAGTCACTCTTCTCGATCTCCACTCCATGCAGCTTAGCTCTTCATCTTCATCCTGCCATCCCCATCCCCCCTACTATACTTCCTCGAAAGGGACATTCTGGTCCCACTTGATGGTTCCATGCCGACTCGCTCAACATATTCGGCTCTTCTATTCGGCATAGGTACTCACAATTCAGCACTCCCCAACGTTTTCATACTTAATCGGACATTTATTTGGCAAAGACGCAGTTCGGTGGGTTTTGGCCTTATTTAGCCCATTTTAAACGGGCTTCGGCCTTATTTGGCCCACAATTACTTGGCTCCCACAAGAATATACTTACAAAAAATTAAGTTGATCAAACATCAATTACCCTTTCATCAAATCACATTCGTATTTAGTTTTAGATTTCAAACTACATTTATCATTTATTTTTTTAGATATAAATTACCCTTTCATCAAAACACATTCATATTTAGTTTTATATTTCGAACTACATTTATCATTCATTTTTTAGATATAAATATAATTTGATGAAAGGGCTACCAATATTCAATCAATTTAATTTTTTACAAGTATATTATACTTAATGTATTCTAAAAAATTGATGGCTTGAATCATAGAAATAGGCTCCAAAATGGGTCTAATAAGCCGTGTAATAATAGCTGTTGTGCCACCCTAAATCCTTCTCTTTTATTTTGCATTGGATTAATTAATTATTTTTTTATTGTAATATGAAATATATTAATTTATTGCATTAATTAATTATTGAATTGCTGAAATTGATCTAGGTTTACTTTCTTAAAATTCTCGAATGTTAAAATTATTAATTTGGTGCTTTAGTTACTAACCAATTCTGTGATAGAGACATTTTCAAAAATCATTGTATTTTATTATATCGACTAGAATAGTTTGAGTTTTGTTGCATTGTAAGTATGTCAATGTATTTTGGTATTGTGTAATGACCCATGAACACAATGTGCTATGTAAAAGTTTCATATGATATTAAGTGTTCCAATGGGAAATTTTCATTTTTCATCAAATCACCAATTAATTGGGAGGATGTACGGCTGGTCGACTGGTTAGTGTAAATTTACTAAAAGTTTGAAGTAAGGAAGTGGTTGTTCGGGAGGACAATAATCGACCAGTCGTCTGGTGTATGGTCCCATTGGCTATCTATAGTAATTTGGTTTTAGACATCTTCAATTTGATGAAAAGTTTAAAAAATTCTCAATTTAATATTGATTTAATGTTAACATTGGAGTATCAAAAGTGGACTTCTTTTTTAATGAAAGAAAAGAATAAATGTTGAAAATACTCTTAGAACATGTCCAACTGTGCATCTTTTTCTTTTCACTAAATGGATGAATAATCTCTCTCTTGACAAGCTCGATTTTCTCATCTGACTTTGTCTGTCTCTTTAATGATTTTTTTCCAATCAGACTCTAATCAAATAAAGGATATAAAGGTCACGTTGGATTGATTTCATAAGATAAATGATATGGAGAGTACACTAAGGTTGAGTGAGAAAATATTTATGTATTGGTATTACATTAAAGATGTAGGATAAAAAAATTTATTTATACAAGACCAAATTAATAATCTTATAGATAGTATTAATATATAAAATAATATTTTAAATTTTTAGTTATAATATTATAATAATAACAATAATTTTTTGTTCTAAAAAATATAAATTTTGTTTAACAATTCACTAATTCCTTCACTTAATTTTTAATTCTAACCCGGTCATGGGATTAATAGTCCTACCAATAAGAGAATTATTAATCCAAACAAATAATTAATCCCCTCATTTATGTTCCCAACTAAATACTCTATAAATAAGTCTTACATATCCAATCTCCCATCTAAAAAACCAAACAAACATGACCATAGGGAGTACAATTCTACTATTAATGACAATCTCTCTCTTGACAATTCCTTTCCAGTTCAACTCTCTCTTTGCTCGATTTTCTCATCTGACTTTGTTTCTCTTTCAAATGATTTTTTTCCAACCCGACTCTTTCCTCGATTTCCTGTCCTACTCTTTCCTTTTTATTTACACTACAACAAAATGCACTTTCGGCGATTAAAATTGGTAACCAAAAAAAATTTAGTCGCTAAAAGTTGTGAAATTGACAATCAAAAAATTTTTTAGTTGACAAAAGTAAAATATTTAGCTACTAATTTTTTTTAGTCGAGGTATATGGGTTATTGGCAACTAAAAAAAAATTTAGTCGCTAAAAATGCCAGAATTGGTGACAAAAAAGAATTTTAGTTGTCGTATACTGAGTGTTATCTACTAAAACCATTTAGTCACCGAATAGAAATAAAAAATTATTTTTTTACCTTTTTTGATCGCCAAAAGTAAAAAATAATTTTTATATACGGTGGCTAAATTTTTTTTTGTCGCTGAAAATAAACTTTTGCCCAAAAGTTTATTTTTAGCGACAAAAAAGAATTTTAGTCGCCATATATTGCATTTTGGCTACTAAAACCATTTAGCCACTGAATGAAAAATAAAAAATTATTTTTTACCTTTGGCAACTAAAATTTTAGTCGCCAAAAGTTTATTTTCAACAACAAAAAAGAATTTTAGTTGTCAAAGAAGTAAAATTTTTGAAGGGAGACATTTCAAATATTTTCGAGGGATTTATAAAATACTTTTAGCGACTAAAAAATTGAAGTCGCCAATAACCATCTATATAATTCATATCTCATGCTCTCACTCTTCTCTCCAAACCCTAAACAAAACCAACGCCTCTCTCTGTGTCTCCCCGGCCTCGTTCTCCCTCTCCTTCTCTTCAAATTCTTTTTTTTTTGAATTATGGAAAATTTCATTTTCTCATTTCTTGAAAATATCAGTGATGCAAGATCACTTATTTATACAACCTATCATATACAACAGATATGTATCTAATATCCTAACTAACTAATCTAACTGATTGACATGTGTGTTAACAACTTAACAACTAGTAACAAATCTCCTAACAGATTCTCTGACCACCATAGGTGTAGTTAGTAAAGCAGTTGAGCTGCATGGTAAACTTGAACTGATAGAACTCTTCTTGAACTGATTGGGCTGAGGAAGAGATAGACGACTGAACTGAGTAGGTGCAGGTTTTGAGCTAGGTGCAGGTTCTGAGCTGGAGCTGAGCTGAGTAGGTAATGCTGCAGAGTTATCTGCAGAGTTAGTATCCTTAACACTATCACTCTGTTCAGATTCTTCTCCCTCATCTTCTTTTCATTCAACCTCTCTCTCTCTCTCTCTCTCTCTCTCTCTCTCTCTCGCTCTCGCTCTCTTCCTTTGTTTTCTCTTTCTCTCTATAAACCTACATTCTTGCAGCATATCAGATTTGGCCTCTCTCTCTCTCCGTTAATGAACTCGTTGATGACGATGGAGGGCTTCCAGCGTCGGCCTTCTAATGTCCCTTCTCTACATCGACTGAGTAGCTTTGTTTACCCAAACACATTAGCTGCCCTAGATCCCCAAATCTCCTCCATTGACAACCAAGAAAAAGTGAGTTTTTTTTTTAAATCTTTTTTTTTTTAAAAAATAAATTCTCTCCACTTAACTTTCATTTCATCCCCATGATGAAAAGCTATGTGATATGAATAATAGACTTGCTAAAATGTTTTGTGAATGTTGAATAATGGACTTGTTGAAACACATTAGCAGCCTCTCTGATGTTCATACATAATGAACATTTTGCATTGCAAGTGTATGATGAAATGCCTTAATGATTTATTTTTTTATTTTTTAAAACAATGAGATACATGTGAATGGGAGCAAATGGCTAAAACACATGTAAAAATTAAGTGATTTAGAAAACAAAGCATGTGTAATATGTTTAATTAAATTTAAATCTCATAAGCCAATCATTACCTGTGGAATATATTTTTGCTACCTGTTGAGCCAATTCTTGTATTGAATTATTATTGGAATATCCCAACAGAGGTGTAACTCATCTAAAAGTTCTAAGGGCTATAATAATTGTGAAGTCCTCCCACTCATTTTGAGAAGTGGAGCATTGCTTCGAATTTTGGTACAATAACATAAAGGGTCATAAAATAACCACACAACTTTGCCCTTTAAAATATAAAGATCATATTCCCTAGTGAAAAATCTAGAAACCCTAGATGTTGATTTGTGATTATGTACCACTTTTAAGCAGAATATAACAAACCCAATCAAACAATCAAAGACAAATCAACACAACGATTTTATGTGAAAAAACCACAATTGGACACCTCCAACTGTGATTAAAAAACCACGGGCAACAGCCACAAAAACAATCCACTAAGAAGATTTAAAGAAATTACACGGGTATACTCTCAATTACCTAGCGAATCCACGCCTAATTGAACCAACCTTTATGTGCCTCTTCTAACCCCATCTTCAACTCGGAATTATCTTTACAATGAGCCACTCCAGAATCCACCGAAGCTTCAGGCTCGAATTCTTCAGAATCCACCGAAGAACAACTCTCTCTTTTGTATAACAAATAAAACCTTTGATGTACTCTCTTTTAAATCATGAGTTGAATACTCAATAAAAACATCAAAGAAAACCTAACAAAATATATCCAGATATAAACCTTAAGATCCAAAAAGATCTGGAGAAGTTCCCTTAGCTTTGGAAAAAAACCAAGCATTTATAGAAGACCAAAAGTAATTCTAGATTTGGAAGAAAACCAACTCTTTAAGAAATCTAGATTTTGAAGCTCGCTCGAGCGAAGCTTTTCTCGCTCGAGCGAGGAGCTTAACTTTCGTGATTTCTACTAGTGCCTTAGCTCGAGCGACGAATCCTTGGCTCGAGCGAGCAATCAACTCTTTCAGGTTTTTGTGTGGACGCAATCTATCGCTCAAGCGAGAACTCCTTGGCTCGAGCGAGCATTCCTTGGCTCGAGCGAACAATGGCAGACATGCAATTTTGAATGCAATTTTGTATTTTGCTTCGGCCGCGAGCTGACCGGGCAAGTCGACCCCCGTAATAATCAGTGAAGTGGCAATCTTGAAAGTATTGACATCACAAACTTCTCTGCAAGGCACAATTCGGGTTGGATTCGCATATAAAACTCATATCCTCACTGAAATACAAGAGCGAATAAAATTACAACTGAAAGAAGTTTTGTCAAACGGGATTGCCAAAAATAAAAACCTAACAATCTCCCCCTTTGGCAATGCCGTGACAGAACACATCTAACAAATAAAATCCTAAACACCCTAACCCTTACAGCCAATGAAAACAAACTTCTTTCTTAAGGTCATGATCTGCAAAACAACTATTAGTGCCACAAGAATATATGAAAAAAACAATAGACATATGACACGATTATCTTGAAACATGAGATGGAAAACATGAATAGTTGAAAACTAAGACTCATGAAAAACAACTCTCAAACAACAAAAGCAAGATCATAAACCAAACAAGCAATGATATGACGATGTAAATACTAGGAACATGCAAGAAGGAAATAATTAGCAAACAGTGCATAGCAACATGAAAAACATATAGCCAATCTCCCTTACCAAACATATCAAAATGTTCATGCTAAACAACTCTTGCAATGAAAAACCAAACTCCCTTACCAACCCAAATCAAGATGAACCAAACTCCCCCTTGCTAAAAACAACCACAAACACTGAACAAAAATAATATAGTGGAGCAAGTAAGGAATTTCAAATTTGTACCTTAAAACACACAAGATTATCCAAGAAGTACAATTACTAGTAAACACAATGTGCACAGTTTGTAGAAAATTTCTCATGAAAGAAAGTGATGCATTATGTGCAAAGCATAGATCCCATGATAAAAGTGTGTGTGTGACTCTCAGAGTTCGAAAAACACTAGATTCAATCCTAGTAGTGATCTGAAAGTTAGACCTCCGTCAAGAGAATCTAAGCACAACAAAGGAAAGTCAAACCACTAGGAATCAAGGGGTATTTGGTGAGTAAAGGCGGAGGCTCCCCCTCAATCAATGAATCTTTTTTTTTTTCTTTCTTTTGCACATTTTTTCTTTCTTTTGCATATTTTTTCTTCTTCTCTTTCTTTTTCTTTTTCTTTTTCTTTTGCACAATCATTGGCGACTGACACGCTCAAGAGTATGGAAACCGAACCAGAGAAGCATGGATATAATAAGGATGGCCTGGTTGGTGACTCTGAGGTAGCCTTTTCCTCATGGCTAGACTAAGAATTAAGGGGAAAGCCATGGAGATGCAAAAGGATGGTAGGTGGTTAAAAGACTCAACATCACCCAAGATATGCTAGTATAGGTCAATTCCTCTAGAAAAGCAAAAAA
>NW_021029277.1:0-14329 GCF_004153795.1 Camellia sinensis | reverse complement strand
TGTTTACTAAACATATTCTCCTTATTTGTTTAATTTTTACTATCCACATCCACTTTCTCCCTTATCTCTTCTCCCTTGTCTGTTCTCAATGCATTGAATTTCCAATCACTTGTTTATGTCTTATCAAAGAAGAAGAAGAAGATTTTGAGAATTTGTCACATCCCAAAAATAATACAATGACTCAATAGTAAAGACTAATACAAAATGACATAAATTGAGTATTAGACTTTCATTAATCAGAGTACATTTACAAAAAGGAACATACATTACACGTTCATAAGCTCTGTCCTGATTCTATAGCATGTGGCACCAAACTAAGTGATCAACGAAATAAATGATCTACGAGCTTACATCTTTCCGAGACAGTTTCTGATTATAACAAAAGTGAGCCTAACTCAACACAATTTAAAGCTATTGGCTATGCAAAAATAGATATAACAAACTAGAAACTCTTGCTCTCAATCTCTCCAAGCTACTACCTTGGCAGAGACATATCACCGGCACCTGAAAATGATTTTTCCCAAACAAGGCGAGTTAAAGCCTAGCAGAAACAATCTAACACAATATATGAACTTTAACAAAGTTATAAACATGAGGCATATGGCCAATGTTCAAAATAAAATCATTTACAACTCTTCTTCCTAAATCCATATTATGCTAAGTATCCCAATCCATTTTATATCAATTCATTTCATGTCATTTCATATATCCTCAATGCATGAGTCATATCCATTATTATCCAGACAACCCAACTGAGATTATAACTTAGTGGTTTTCTTACCATACAACCATTACACACAAAATACTTCAATTTGCCATTTTACAAAAATTTCGTCCGCAGGAATTAGCACCCGTGTATATGCAATATTTTCGGGACTTTCATCTTGGATGTACATGCCAACTTAATTCAATAGAGTCTATCCCCTTTTTCCTCCCAAACATAGAGTACATCCCATTTCTTCTCTCATACATCATACATATACAGTGTATTAAACACAATCATATTCAATGACAACAAATAAGAAATTAGTTTCAATTTACCTAATCCTCATGCAATTTCTACAACAATTATAGATATCCTCTACCGATAGCCCAAACAGATATTTCTAAACAGATATACAATCTTCTTAACAGATAAATTACTCCAATTTCCATAGGTGGAAGGTGATACACATCCAACTTCACCATTTATATAAGCATTCATCTAATTTCATATTCCCATTTCCAATTTCATTATTTATGCAAAATAATTACTTGAACATGTTAGGGCCAAACTCCTCTTTTTCCCAATCCATTCCAATCACCAAAAATCAACCATTTTAACATAACCCAAAGTCATATCCATCTCCATAACCATTTCTAAAACATCCATTCTAAAACCCCTCTTTGTTATTGAAACCCAAACCCTAGGTTTGTTAAAATTTCTTCAAAACCCAAGGTTTCTCACACATCAAGAAAATGACCAAGTTAAAACTTATAGAGAGTGTAGAGAGTTCCTACCTCAAGCTTAAAAGACCAATGGGAGAGATGGAGAAGCTTCAAAGACGCCGAAACCAAGCTTTAATCGGACCAAAAGAGAGCTCTTGAGATGCACTACCTTTTTAACAAAGGCACACGGGTAAAGAGATTACTAGATCTAGGTGAAAATGTATAGAAAATGTGAGTTTTAGAGAGAAAGAGAGAGTCCCGATCTAGGGTTTTGGTAGAAAAAGATGTGAAAAAGTGATGTAAAAAGGTACTGCTGCAAACTGATATACGCACAGTCCGTTTGAGCGCAAGAGTTGACGTTCAAGTGTCAGACATAATAAGTTGTTCCGCTTGAGCGCAAGAAATGGCCGCTCGAGCGCAGAATACACACATCCAGTAGTTTTGTAGACAGAAGAACATAGCTCGAGTGCAAGGATGACCGCTCAAGCGCACACCTGCTCAACCATAGGAAATTCCGTTTGAGCGTAGAATACACTCTCCCAGTAGTTTTGCAGACCTGCAAAAGTACTAAGAGTTTGCAAAGCCCGCTTGAGCGCAAGAAGTGCTGCTCGAGTGGAGGAGTAAAAATCTAGGAAACAAAGGTTTGAAAATCAAGCAACTAACCTATTCCAAACGCAACAATTACATTCCAACAATCAAGTTTAAGGAAGAATGAGGGAAAAAGACATAAACAACCATATAAGGTTATGAAACCCGA
Source organism: Camellia sinensis (assembly GCF_004153795.1). Classification (NCBI taxonomy): domain Eukaryota; kingdom Viridiplantae; phylum Streptophyta; class Magnoliopsida; order Ericales; family Theaceae; genus Camellia; species Camellia sinensis. The sequence continues at coordinate 12,144 of NW_021029277.1, read as the reverse complement.
GTACAGTACCAAAATGAATAGAGTCTAAACCAGAAACACTATAGAATTCCAAGAACAAGATATGAAAGTCTAGACCAAAAATATTTTAGTTATTTTTATTTTTAGGTCATCTATGAAGAAATCTGAAAAAAAAGTTAGAAAAAAAATGTGTTGGTTTACATAATCCAACTTGAGAATATATATATATATATATATATAATTCACACCATGACTACAAGAATGTCCACAAAAGACCTAAACGGTTCCTCTGCAAATTGATTCAACAATCATATAGATATGCAAACCAAACCAAGCCTTAAGTCCTATCAAATGGCGTCGGCTGCATGAATCTTTCTTCTCCACTCAACTCTATCCAAGGCCATTTCGTTAGTCAAATTAAGGAGATTCATATCTTTATTTACTATATTAATCCACGTTAATCTAGATCTACTCCTTCCCTTAACACTACCATCTACGGTCTCCGTTGTATATGACCAAACAATCTCAATCTATTTTCTCTCAACTTATCTTTTATTGGTACTACTCTTACCAATTCTTGAATATACTCATTTCTAACTTTATCTTTTCTAGTCTTTCCATATATCTACCTCAACATCCTTATCTCAGTAACATTCATCTTATCTACATGTTGTTTCTTAATTGCTCAATATTCCGTCCCATATAACATTGTTGGTCTAATTGTCGTTCTATAAAACTTCTTTGTTAGTCTAATGGGTATTCGTTTATCGCACAGTACTCCAGACGCATTCTTCCACTTAAGCCACCCCGTCTTAATTCTGTGGACCACATCCACTCTAATCCCCCGAGTCTTTGAGATAATCGATCCTAAATAACGAAAATGTTCACTCTTAGGTAGTTTTTGGTTCTCAATCTTCACTTCTCCTCTGCTTCCGTTGTAACTGTTACTAAAATTACACTCCATATACTCTATTTTAGTTCTGCTTATCCTAAATTCTTTAGATTCAAGAGCTTTTCTTCAAATCTCCAACTTAGTGTAACTCATTCTCTAGTCTCATCCACTAACACGATATCATTTGTAAAAAGCATACACCATGACACATCATCCTGAATATTGCGCATCAACTCATCCATAACTAAAGCAAAAACATAAGGACTTAAGGTTGATCTTTGGTGTAACCCTACAGTAATTGGAAATTCACTCGTCTTACCAGCAGGCGATCTAATAGTGGTCATCACACCTTCATAAATATTCCTAATCACATCAATGTAACCTTTTGTCACTCATTTTTTCTCTAACATCCACTAGATTATATCCCGAGGCACTCAATCATATGTTTTCTCAAGATTAATAAAAACCATATAAATATCTCTTTCTTTTCCCTATACTTTTCTATTACTCTCTTCAAAAGATAGATCGCTTTCATTGTTCACTAATCTCATAATTGACGTTTAATTATTACTCTTTCCATATTCAAGTATGGACAACATTAACTTGAATTTCTTCTTAGTTGTTACAATTTCTAAGGCATTTCTGTAGACGCGCCCGCGGGAGGGGACCTCGTGCATACAGTTCGGACTCGATTTTCGTAGTCACGGTTCTAAAATCTGGAACCAAAGTCCAAATCTGGCAAATCGTTTTGAGAAAAGATTTTTTGAAAAGTAGCTGCCAAACACGGACTGCTTTGCCAGATACAGCAGTCGCCACCTAAATATTTTTAAATGGAGAATTTAGGGAACCCTGACTCTGGTGCGAAGGCCACATGTCCGTTCATTCACCGGAGTTGTCTCGGCTCCTGGGGAAGCTTGGTATGGACGATCGGGGCAATGTCAACTATGAGCACCCTCTCGCCCGGCCGAAGACCGGGCCCTCTACTAACCGTGATATCCGTTTTTGAAACTGTTTATGTGTTCTTAAACCCATTATTTAGCCTAGACATTACTATGTTATGCGCGCAGCAAAAAAACAAGTATAGACCAAATCGTTCCAAATTGGACAAAACATTTCATGTTTCATTTTGAAAATTGGTTGCTACTCGCAAGTAGGCTAAAATACAATTTTGCCCACCCTCAAGTGACTTTTGGAAAAGATGGTTTTGCCCACTACATCTAGTGGGCTTAAAAAATCGGCAGTTTTAACCATTATCCCAATTTAAGCAATTTGACATCCACCCACACGTTGCAAATTCAGAGCTAGCTTTATCTATATAAGCAACATTAGCCAACATTTTGGTATCAAACTGTCATGTTAACATTCACCACGCATGCGAGATCTAAAGCATAAATACTTACATCGGACATACTCACGTGCCAAACAGTAAACGTGATACACAACATTGCATGTCCAGTTCATGTTAAAAAAAATGGCTAATGCAACACATGCAAAGATGCATCAAACAGGCCTCGGCTTAACCCTAAAAATGGGCATATGAAAATGCACAAGTAACATGTATTTCAATTTGGGAATTTGAAAAGTACAAGACAATGTAGTTTGTAGAGTGTACTGAGCCCGGCTGCATGTCACAAATGCATGAATGCACAATGCATAGCATTAAGGTAATGCTAAAATAAATGCTCGGCGAGCTCATGAACTCTATACCCTCATCATAAGCAGGTTAAATAAAGGGCATTCAGAACGGCAGAAGTGGAGGTTGGAAGACATGCACACCACGCACACACATTATTACAGACACGCCCTCACTCGGAGGGTTCGAATTAATATTACAGTCCCGAAATAATGAACAAACAAACAATTATAAATATCCCATAATCTCACCTAAATAATTAAAAGAAAGGAAGCAAACAAAGGAAAGTAAGAGGGTGGCCACAGCCTCTCCTTCGGGTGCGCCAGATGATTGCATGCTTTCGAATACCGTCCTGCCGGAGATAATCTCGCAATATACACCTCTTACTCTTTGTCTGCCTGGCTCGTTAACAATGTACTGCCTTGTCTTTTTCTCTCGAAAATCTACCACAAGGAGATCACTAGGAACAAAGCTCCTTGCATCCTGAGCAGCACCACCGGCCAGACAGAATTTGCCACCGGCACTTCACAATCCCCATCGGCACTTTATTGGAATTCAATCGGCACTCTTCGGAGTGCCGGTCGGCACAAATTCGTCGGTCGGCAGAAACTTTCCTGCAGAAGACAATTTGTTGACAGCAAACAGAGAAACAGACAGTTGCCATGGCATGGAGTTTTTGGACACATGTAAGCATGGTCCTACTTCTCTATCATATTTTTGAACTCAAAGAAGCATGACTTCGCATCCTTGAACCATCAATGGTAACATGGTGGGTCAAAGGATCGGAATTTGCCAGGTTGATATTGAAGCGACTGTTATATACACCTAAACAATATGGAAAACGGGGGCCTCATCAAGATTGGAGTCAATGGTGGCTCTCCGATGGACCGGGAATCGAGGGCACATTACATTCACTTGAAGTATGAATGGTCCTTCGGGACTTCACGCCTATATAAACTGTTTGAACATACAACCGTCAAACCAAGTTAAATGCAATGCCATAATATTCAACAAGGACTCAAATGTATCCATCCACCCATAAATGTAAAACACAACAAGTCCATTATGCATATCCTCAACATGATAAATGTATTAATATTCAAGCCAAAAATTACCAAGGTACAAAAACATGATACAAACATGGACACCAAATGAACTTGGATTTGATGGCTTACAAAGGGCTTAATGGAGAACACTATGGAACAAAACATGGAGCAGTATGCAAGAGGGCTTTTAAAATGGCAAAGGGGCAGGGCCCTCACCCTCTCAAAACAGTGGCCAAAAAGTGCTCAAAATGATAGACAATCAACTCTGTTAACAAGGCAAACTCATTGGTTCCAAGTAAGGCACAAAAGGGGACAACTTTTAACCCCCACCAACATGGACCCACTCATTGGCATGATTAAAGCAAAGCAAAAACAGAATTTGTGCAGCAAATAGGACCCCAAAAACTCCTAATTATGGCAACTAAAATATCCCCCATGAAGCATATGCACTAAGGCTCATTCTTTAGGCATTAAGAGGACACACCCTCAAGCATGAAAGAGGCCATGCATGCCACACATACAAGCATTGATTTCTTGGACAAAAAAAAAGGTCCTTAGATGATATTAGATCATGAGGGTAATCACAAACAATACATTGTAAGGAGGCCATTCATGCCTCCAAAGCTTTTAAGCCAACAATACAAAGCAACCCTAACAACATGTCAAGCATGAACAAACGGATAACCAACAAACCTTAAAGCATGGGAAAAACAACACTAAGACACTTCCTGGGCGAACTAAACCAATTCTCACACAGAAATCAAATATGCGCTAATCATGATATGTATTTTCTTAAGCAAGATGGGAGCCTAATACAAAACAAAATATTACAAGCATACAAAAGAGGCCCAAACCCGACACCAAAAACAGAGGTTATTATATGCACCTACACTCGCTAGAATAGATGCTGAATGAAGCCAAGAAACACAAGCACAGCCATGCTACCCTCTTGAGCCAAAAAGCAAAGTAAACAAACATGAAGGGAGAGGGGTGCCCTCCCCTATGCAAGACCTTCAAACCAACTTTTTTGACACTAAAATTACACTTTTGATTTTTAGTGATGAAAAAGATCAAAGTGCTTGAAGTGAACAAAACCTTAACAAAGAGCCACCAAAATAGACCAAACAAAGCCTATGAGGGTGAGTTTTGCACTCAAACACAAAATGACCTTAATGAAGTGCTAGAGCAGGAAATTTAAGCCTTTTTCATGTTATTACAACAAGAGCTTAAAAACAGTAAAAAAAATAGCGTAGAAACCAATTGGCAAGTTTGGGGGAATAAAAAGGAAGATGTCACCCTTGAAGAAACCCTTTTGAAGAAACAAATGGTTCTAGCCTCCTTCTTTGGATCAAAAACCAGCCAAAATAAGAAAACAACTCTCCAAGTCCTCTCAATTTCGGAGTAAGGTTGTAATTGGTGTGTTGTAATGGTGGCAAAATGCTAAGGTAAAACACACCTTTTGGCGCAAGAAACACACACAAGAAGGAGGGAGGGAGGAGAGGTTATTAGAGATCAATATGTATCTATATCTCCTAAAGGCTGGTTTTGCTTCTGTTTTTCTAACCTAGAACAAGAGAAAGCCCCTCTCTTATAGGGACTCCCTCTTGCAAAGCTTTATTCAACAAGCTTGGCTAGAGGGAAATCCCTCCATACACGGTTGTATGAAGGGAGAAAGAGTGTGGTGCCAGCTATCACAGCTGGCACAAAATATCTCCATAAAGTGCGCATGAACAGTGGCTCGGCTGCCAAAAAATGCCTATTTCGGCAAATACTATGCCAGTAAATCGGAACCGACCGGCAACCAATTTATGTCGACCGGCAAAAAGTGTGACCGCCGCGCAAACAAAAGTTACCGATGGCCAGAAAATGACCAGCCGGTGGCTTCCAGCCACTGCTGGGTGGTGTATGGGGATGTCTTCACAAGGCCATTCCACTTGCCCTTTCAATTCGGCCAAAACACAAGTGTTCGGGGCAAAAACCAGACCACTAAACGGTTAGGTTCGGAGATCCTGAGGCAGGGCGCAGCGAGCCGAGACCTCCGGGAACCTTCTGATAACGAACCAGATCATGGATTTGATCACCGAGTTCAAAACGGTTGACGTCCAAGCTTGAGCACGGTCAAAAAATGGCGGTGATCTACAGTTGCCCCTCTTTGACAGAACTCGAAAGTCATAACAATGACGGGTGAATGTCAAAGCCCCGAGACGACCCATTTTTTTGACAAGGCCGAAGACTTAGACATAACATGCAAAGACAAACAAGATATTGCGCCCGGAGCAGCGGGCAAAAATGCAAACAATGCACAGACCGAGCATAATTTATGATCATGCAAAGAAAGCTGTAATTGAAGCAAACATGCGACCAATTTTAAGCTAGCATACCAAACTACACTACAATGCAGAAAGGTGTAAAGAGAATTATGGAATTCTCAATACGTCTCACTCGGGAGATGCAATAACCTGTGCAGGCTACGTCTGGTTATCGTACCAGCTTCAAATTTGAACCGTTACATACAATATCGTGCCTGCAAAGGAACAACTTAACAAGTACAATATTGTTAAGCAACGTGCGTTGACCAATGCAGAATAGTGGTGTACTCGAAAGCGTACAGTTGCAAAGGCAAGTGGGGAGCATAACAAATGCTGGTTGGAATACAAAACATGTAAGTGGAGGCATGCGGTCTACGCAGGTAACGAATGTCATAAGCATACGGTTCTATGCAGGTATAACGAAACTTGATAAGCGGTCTACGCAATTAACACATGCGCGTCTACGCAGTACGAAACTAAAGACATGCGGTCTACGCAATCAAAATATGCGTCTTACGCAGATAATGAATTGAGCATGCGGTCTACGCAATCAAAACATGACGGGTCTACGCAATCAAGGGACCATGCGGTCTACACAAGTAATGAAATTTAAAACATGCGATCTACGCAATTCAAGACATGCGGTCTACGCAAGTAATGAAAATTATAAACATGCGATCTACGCAATCAAGACAATTGGTCTACGCAAGTAATTGAAATTTAACATGAGGTCTACGCAATCAAAAACATGCGGTCTACGCAAGAAAGAAATTAACCAGCGGTCTACGCAATCAAAACATGCGGTCTACGCAAGTTAAGAAATTAACATGCCTGGTCTTACGCAATTCAAAACATTGCGGTCTACGCCAAGTAAATGAAATTTAACATGCGTCTACGCAATCAAAACATGCAGTCTACGCAAGAAATGAAATTTAACATGCGGTCTACGCCAATCAAAAACATGCCGGTACACGCAAGTAATGAAATTATAAACTATGCGATCTACGCAATCAAAGGAACCGTACCTATTTACACAGTATAATCGAAACCAATATTGCGGGGCTCACAAAGCATTGAAAAGGATACGGCGCGGGATATTCTTCGCACGCACTCGAGCGTTGCCTCGCAGAAGTTGTGGCCGAGGTTCAACTCAATAGGTTTTCACGTTTCAAAGGTGTGCTTCCCGTTATTGTGAGAGCGTCAACGACGCGGCTGACCCGAACAACGTATTTGGGGAAGAGGCGTTAAACGCAAGGGCAGTTTCACCGGTATCAATTCTGATACCTTTGGCTACATCCCCCCCCCGGACTGCATCTACGTTTTTTTCCCTTTTTACTAGTAAGATTTTGAGTACATTGCACTGCTTCAGGCAGGTTTATTTTCTTCTTAAAATTCACATACTTTGCTAAAACATGTGATGGGAATGAAAACAAACTCTTTTATTCAAAAGATGTTGCATTTGGGGATCTTTCATATGCATCGCCATCGCCAGGGTATCACCACCACAATGTGAACGAAATTGAACTCATTTTTGGAAAGTTGCCATCGTAATCAATCAGGTTAGTGAACCGACTTACAACATCGATAAGCAAAACAAAGACATGACACAACCAAACAAGTGTTGATACAACTTCGAAAACAAATCAAGAGCTCAAAGAGAGCGAAATACAAACTCGATAAGCAAATTAAAAACTCGACAAGCAGACCGGCGTGGCTTCCACAAGAGTCACTAAGTCGCCGGGAGGGTTGGAGGCTGTTAAGTTCCTCAATTCTTAGCATAAACAGCTAGGAAATCAGAAGGACAGGCCCACCGGCACGTGTAGGACCACCGGCTTGCAAGGATGAGTACGGCCGATGTCTGTTTTGTCGGCAAACTAAAATGTGCCGGCGTCGAACATATTTTCCTGGTACCGGTCGGCACAACGAGGCGGGACCACCAGAATGTGACACCTGGTCCCCCAACTCAACCTTATCTCTTACAAAAAAAAGATCCCAAGACTTTTCGTAGTTTTCTCATTTCACACTGGATTTGCTCAAGGAAGAGTTCTTTGCTCAAAATCTCACAAGCTTGGATTGCTAACATTGGACGCTCGGAGAATGTAGAATTTCCCGGGCTTGCATAAATGCACTATCATCTCTGGGTCGTACCCCGTTGCATCTCCCGTTTTCTTGCATGCCTGACTTGGCAGGCGCGCTCTCTCAAAGTGCGCGCCATCGACCGTGACACAATGTCTTTAGCTTCGTCGGGCAAGAGATATGTCCTACCTTTCGAAGATTTTCCAAGCTTTAATGGAGTCGAACGCGATGAGGAGCTCCTGCCCTAAACTTAATTTTGGTTATGCCCAACCTCTAGGGCGGCATGTGCCGGACTCAGCATGCGCGCCATGCTCGGATCCTGTTATGGGCACGTGATGTTAGACATTCCGGAGTTTTGAGCCACAATCAATTTTCGATGCTGCGTGATCGCAGCAACCATCACTGCGCAAAGCGTTGGCGGCGGACATGCCCTCTGCTTGTGCATCTGTCTTCATTCCTGTTCATTTCGGGCTCTGGAGGGGCTAGTGTCCGGCTTGGATTGAGGTCGCCCACCAAGGCTTGAAGAGAGGGCCCAAGAGCTGTATTGCCATTGGTTCTGGCCCGAGACGCTAAATGGGCTTTCAGACGCCTTTACCGTCATTGAGACGTGCAGATTGGCGGGGGAGTCCACTACTACTACAGGTAATGTTCCCACCAAATCCGCATTTATTGTATTGCTACATCACTCGCCCTTCGAGCTCCAGTCTTTTCTCACAAAACCCCAATTCTCACTTTCTTCTCCTCGTGCAATCTCTTCTTCTTAATCTCTCTCATTTTTTTCCAATCCCTCCCCAGGTGTGGTTTGATGGATAAATGCAGGTGTGGGACTCCTGCCCAGGCTATTATTCAGCTGCGCGGCTATTCTTCCGGCATCGTCTAGTCAATGCCTTGGATGGGAATGGTTGGGTTCGCTTGGATGTGCCACTTGTCCGCAGCCGTATTGTTGCGGTGCCTTTGGTTGAACCTTCCGGCAATAGTTACCAACATGCCTCGACAGACTGGGATTCAACTGGTTGGTCTTTCGTCCATGTGTTAATTCTATTTCCCATTCGGATTCGACGCCCCAATTTGGCCATTGATCAGGGACCTGCCCGCCAGAGGGGATAGAGTATCCTGTTGCATTTCCAGCCCGGGGCACTGCAGCTTGCTTGTGCAGGCCACTGCGGTGGAGGATGAGGAGAACTCCTGGCCCCCGCTCCTACTTTCAGTTGCACTTTATCTAACGAGTGCATAGATGGACTCATGAAGAAGCACAGAATACGGGCCCAGCTTGGCATCAGAGGCTTCGACCAGCTTTGGGAGGGCGCAGGAACACCTGATTTGAACCATGCCCTAGATTTATTGCTTTATTAGTATTTTTTCAAGTTTTCTTTCCTGAATGTAATAAAAAAGCAAACTTCCAATTGTCTGTAAGAGCAGGAGAAACTCTGTTTTTGAAATCAATGAAATTGAAAGTTCTGGTACTAAGATTTTTCCACTTTGGTCCAAAAATGGTCAAAGTTGCTAAAAAGATTTATTTGAACAACCGAGTCAGCTTATATTTTAAAAACTTTCAAAAACATTTTGATGTGGATCAGAACTGGACACGCCTGAGAATCTGTCACTCGAGATGCACAACCCCGAGATATCCTGTACACTGAAAGTTGCCCCTAGTACTTGAAGAGCACCGCAACACTTCATAGCAACGAAAGTTGCCCCTAGTTGAGTGGACCTGCACCAGAGATTCCAACGAATGCTAGATGAATAAAGATGGCTGAGATGATCAAAATGGACAAAGTTGATCGCGGGAAGTGTTTATTGGCTGAACATTCAGGATGAAAGCTGCCTACGTATCCCAAACATTGGGAATCAAACCTTACGTAGTTCCGGCCTTGGGTTCGCTCGAGTATTTTCACTCTCCTTTGCGCCTAACTTTTGCCAAGGCCGCCCTTGCGGGTTTTTCAGCTTTGCGAGCTTCCAGTTTTTATATTTTCTAATTTTGTTTATGCTCTAACTTTTTGCCTTAGGTCGCCCTTCGGGTTTTCGGGCCTAGCGAGCCTCTCAAGGATAAGTATTTCTTCAACTGTCCATTATTGATCGGTTGAGGGAATTCTAAGCCATCCTAAGTCCATCAGAACCACAGCTCCGCCCTGACAGATAGCTTTGATGATGTAGGAGACCAGTCCAATATGCGACGTTTGGAACTTTGCCCCTTGGGTCGTGATGGGAGCTCGGTGGGTCTTTGAGTACCAAATCCCCCTCCTTTAGGATTCTGGACTTAACCCTTTGATTAAAGGCGCTGAGCAACCTGCGGTCGCTTGATAACTTCTGGAACGTTGGTTACTAGTACTGTTCAGTCTTCTTTCATCAAAGAGCATTAGTTCCTCGAACCTGCTCTGCGCCAATCGTGCCTCAGCTATCTGGACACTCGCGCCCAAATAACCCGTTAAAGACGGAACTTCAATTTCAATAGTAAACCAGCCTCCATTCCATAATAACTAATACGGAGTTGCTCCGGTAGAATTCTAATTCGAAGTTCTGTAGCCCCACAGAGCCAAACGGCAACTTATCTGGGCCAATCTCGATAGGTCTCCACATTTTCCGCCGAGTATATGCGTTGATGTTCTTGTTGGCGGCCTCAACTGCTCCATGGTTTGCGGCCGATACGTTAGATGACTAGAAAAGCCACGTTATTACTCTTTTCCAACAAATGTCAGCAGCCACTTCTTTCTTAAAAGTGGGATCCATTTGATCCGAAGCAGTGATCTCATATAACCTTCGAATTCCGTAGCGAAAATGATTTGTTCCCTGATGAACTTGACGACGTGCGACGCTTTCAACACGCGATGATTTGGCTCACCCACTTTGTGAAATAATCTATTGCTACCAGGATATACGTCATGGTCCGTTCGGACCCCTTTCGGCGGTATAACAGCTCCGATCACATCGATCCCACACGGAAAAATGGCCACGGGGAAGTCATGTTGTACAAACTATGGAATTGGGGGATATTCATTACCGGTTTGCATGGATCTGGCATTTGTGGCCTCGTGAGTCCGAACAAAAGCGCATACAATCCTCCTTCCATGCCCGTCAAACCAGTAGTAGTAACCCTTGCCTAAGGATCTTTCTGGCCAAACATTACTCCATCATGTGTGCACCGCACTCCCCTCCAATGGATGGCCTCCATTAGGCGCTTTCGACTCTTCAGCTTTCTTACACAGAGCTTATGCAATTTCCCAGAATGAACCTCTTTTGTGCAGCTATACCTCCGCAGATGATTGAACTGCATAGCCATTCTTCTAATGGGCCCTTTTATCCTTGCGCTTCCCCTAGCGGATTACGTCTCCTTTTCCAAAAGTTTCCAAAATATCGTTAATACCAGGGGTTGTCGTCTTGGGCCTCATCTATGGTTGGAAATTTGACTCGTACGCTGGCGCCAAAACTTCTTGAATCAGATGATGACTGGACGCATCCGGGACTCCCGACGGGATGGTCTACATGGAAGATAGAGTTGCTAACCGAATCTTTTTGCAAAACCTGTTGTTTCTCTCTTACGAGGTGGGTGAAATTTAGTTTCTCGAACCGAGGAACTTAACAAATCCAAGGTTTGCGTGAGTAAAATTTAATCATCCTTTCCTCCTTGACCTTCCAGTTCTTCCTTTTGCTTGAACACAACAAGATTCGGAGAGTCCCCCAATGACGTCCAACCGTCTTACCCCTAGCTCTAGGGCTGCTTCCAGACCAGCATACATTGCCTCATACTCTTGGCCTCATTGTTCGAGGACTCTTGAAACTGGAGCCTTGAATGCTAAAGGGATACGGGAATCGTTCAGCGCGCTATCAGCAACACCCCTATCCCATACCCCATACTGGTTTGACGTTCCGTCAAAAGTACATCGTCCAAGTTTCATCTCCCGATATGCAGGAATTGCTTCATCTGTGGGAATAGGTTATCAAAACCGCTTCATCCCTCTCAACCGGGTGTTCGGCAAGGAAACTCCGCTACCGGCTTTCTCCCTTTCAACCGGACTTGGCGTGTTACATTACTTCAAGTCAAAATTCGGAAAGCAATAGGCAAACCAACGAGCTAGCCTACCCGTAAAGTGCTGGTTTCTCGAAAAGATATTTGATGGATCCAACGCTTGAAAAACAAACATTACAGAGTGGAGCTAAACAGGTAGTGCCCCGCAGCTTCCTGCTAGCCATACCAGGCCAAGGCAGCCCATTTCTCTCTTTTTTTCTTTTTTT
>NW_021029276.1:0-10350 GCF_004153795.1 Camellia sinensis | reverse complement strand
GAAGTTCCAATTGACATGAGATCTGTTCGTAATCCAGTCGAGAACTCTGCCGCCCTCTCGCCTCCTTGAGCCTCGCATCTCCTCATCGCATCACCTCCATTGCACTCAACCACTACTGTGATCTCTCTATTTCTCTCTCACTCTTTCTGCAACCGTCACAATCGCTATGATCATCATCACGATCTGCTATCACTGCAACCCTCATGATCAGATCCCAACTACCGCGACACCAAACTCCTCAGATCTAGGGTTTTTGGTGGTGGTGGCGGAGATGGATGAGTTGAGAGAGGGAGAGAGAGAGAGAGAGAGAGAGAGAGGTATGAAGAGGAGTTTGGTATGGTGGTGGCAACAATGGGCGGAGGTTTTGGAATAGGAGGCATTAGGGTAGTGGAGAACGACGGGGAGAGAGAGTCAGAGCACAGAGAGAGAGTGAGAGGGAAGAAACGTACAGTGATATATATATGTATGGGGAGGAAATGGCAGTATTGGAATTTGAAGAATAATTTTGGATGACATCAGCCAAATCTGTTTGAATTTGGACGGGTGGGTAACAAAAGGGGTTATTTGTATATTAGTTTCAAATGTAAGTGAGGTCTGTGTAATTTTTGAAACTGTAGGGGAGTCCTTGTAATTAAGGTAAACCTTAGGGGAGGTTAGTGTAATTTACCCTTATTAATATTATACTTTTTAGGGTAAAGCACCATTAAATCTCAAATTTTGAAATGTTAAACCATTTAGTCCTATGTTTTTTTTAAAAGACTGATAAGTCCTATTTCAATGTTAAAGACTTTATTGCCCAAGATTTATGCATGTAGGTTTGAAATAATGAGGGTAAATATAGGTTTATGTTGATGTTAAAATTACTAAAGTGTCCAACAACGAAAAGTAGTGTTCTGTTGTTGTCCCTCCTGCTTGATTAGAATTGTGACGGTAAAGATGAAAGGTTTTGGATTTTGATTCCGATGTTGCAGCGATTCACTGACGTGATTTCTGGGATTCGTGTTCAGTTTGGTAATGTTGATGTTAATCGCCCAAATTAACATTAGTGTACCTCCCAAAACCACCTTTATAGTAATACTTTGCGGTGTTCATGACGTTAGGTATGATAACCATTTCGTCCATGCATTAGCGGTGAATACAACATCTACACAATATTGACTGTAACGCCCTCAAAAATATACCCATTATATATATCATTAACATGCATTATTTAAAGAAAACACTTTAATAATTCATTATAATATCCATCAGAGTCTTACTAAACAAAAGCATTACATGTAACATCAAAATAAATGCCCTATCGGCTTACATCTTTCCAAGCTAACTCTAACTCAAATATAAATAAAGCCCTAGGCTTGAGTGTTTACATGTACTAACAATGAAAAACAAATAACTAAAGGTAGTCTTTGAAATCCAAGTCCTTCCAAGCTAAGTCCTTGGAGGTAGCTTATCACCTGAACCTGAAAATGATGTTCCCATAAAGGGTGAGTCACAGCCCAGTAGAAATATACTAAACCACATATAAGCAATGAATAAAGCAATAGCATTCAACAGATGGTTAACCAGGATAATTAATTACTTTATTTTACATCCTCATGACACTATTGTCTAAGATACATTTTACTTTCCAACTTTATCAACGTGGCTCAGAACCTGGCCAAACTTACAACAGTGAATTATATATATATATATCAAATTCACATTCTTCCAATATCAATAAACAAATGAGACTCAAGCTCAAATCAAAACACTTCATACTTCCAGATTGATACACATTTTAGTGCTGTATCAATAAAACACTTATAGTGGTGCTAATGGAGTCCATCCCCTATCTCCTCCCAAACAAAATCCGGTTTAGAGGTCCATCCCCTATCTTCCCCTAAACCGTGGAGTACATCCCCTATCTCCTCCCACACAAAACAAAGTATGTAAACACATAACATACACACCACACAATCAATACACATTATGTCTGTATTAATTCAACAATCAAATTAATGATTCAATAAATGTGATTAGTTTCAGTTATACTTAATTCACATGCATTGTCTACAACAATCCCGACTATCCTCCACCGATAGCCCAAAACAGTTATTTCTAAACTGGAAATAAATATATCAACAATTCAATAGACAAATTATCCAACTACGCCATTTAATCAATGAATTACCCAATTCCATGAATTTAACCATCTTTTCCCAATTCCAAGAATTAATTATACAAATTAATTTAATAATACAACTAGGATTTTTTCCCAAAATTTACCAAAGTATCCCCAACATATCAAAATACCAAAACTTAGAACAAAACCTATAAAATGGAGTAGGAAATCCCTACCTCGAAGAAATAGCCCCAAATGAGAAGATGGAGATGAAGACCCAAACTCCAAAGTGCTCCAAACTAACAACAATTCAGATTAAATGGAAGCCCTCGACCCAATCTATCTTTTTAATAAAGGATCTAAGGTAGAAACTCACTCTAAGTAGATCAATCCTAGGAGAGAAGGTGTGTAGAGGGAGAGAAAACTCGTACCTAGGGTTTTGGAATCTGAAAGGGAATGAAAAACTGATCTGAAACACGTTGCTGTCTATATAAACCTGACAGGCTCGCTCGAGCGAAGACTTGGTCGCTCGAGCGACCAGACACAGAGAAACTACGCTCGAGCCAAGGAAGCCTTGCTCGAGCCAACAACCCAAAAGCTCGCTCGAGCGAAAGAAAACTCGATCGAGCGAAGAACTCAAACCCTCAGGTCTGTAACCAGACACACGCTCGAGCGAAGGAACTATCGCTCGAGCGAAGAACGAACTAACTCGCTCGAGCGAAGAAAATCTCGCTCGAGCCAAGAATGCAATGCTACAGGTCCATACTGGACGCCACCTCTCGCTCGAGCGACCAACTCCTCGCTCGAGCGAAGAACCAAAAACCTGGACAGCAACACTTGGTTTCTAAACCCAACCAACCTGTAACAAACCTGCCCAACATGTCCATTAAGTCCAAATGAGAAAATAAGGGACAACACAACAATTAAACAATGACAAAATCTACGGAACCTAAGCCCGGATACAATAAACAAATGGGAAAAGACCGGGGTCGCTATATTGACGCCGGAGATCGTTGTGGAAACACATGGCGACAAGTGTATAGTATATGATTTTCTGCTGTATGTATTGGTTTTTTGGGTATGGATTGGTGAAAATGTACGTGGTACGTTGTATTTCCCCGTCGATTGTTAGTCTTGTATTTGCCGATGTGGTGATGTTACAGTGCAGGTCGAATATGGGTTTGTGTCAATAGGAGTGCGAGAAATGGAGTATTGTTTAGTGTTTGATTTTGTTGTAACCTTCATTATGTTGTAGCTTTGTGATAATGTACATTGGTGTTTTATTGTGATTAATCCATTTTGGGGTAGGTTGGGGGGAGGGGCCTCTGTTGTGATGTTGTTGGTTTGTGAATGTTTGATGAATACGAAATACTGCGTTCGTGTGCCCAAACGTATACAACAACAACACTATAAAGTTCATGCCTGTAAAAAAAAAAAAAGCATTAAACAACAAACATGGCACACACATATTTATGAATGTACGACTGTGCATGATTAGCCTATGTTAATCCAGTCGACTGAATGTCACCTATTCGTTATCTGGTTACAATGCCACCAGGAGTCAATGTTGAATCCCCCAAAAAAACCAAACATTGGCATAGACTTCTACTCCATTGTCATATGTTAAAAATTGTAACACTGTCACGACTAAATGATACGACATAAAAATGAAACATCAAGACGGAAAAATGAAACAAAAGCCCTCACCATCGGCAAACACATGCATACATTACCCACAAACATCACAACCATCATAAAACTAGAAACCCAGATTATGAAAAAAAAAAAAAAAAAACATGTAAGACAACTTAGAACCACAATATCATGTATGCATGTATGTATGGTAATGCAGGTGTATTTGTCAGAATCATGTATTTAATGGGTCTTGTGTGGGTGGTAGTGTTAATGTGTTGGTGTTTTTTTTATTGTCCAGTTCACTGCTAATCTGAAATGTACACTACATTCATGTTTGGTTGTGTGTGATTACATTTACATCCACGTTGAGAAGTATCCCACATGTAGTGTGGTATGAAATGGCAACAACATTAGTCCCAAAAATCACTCTACGCAACTTGAACAATAAAAATTAGACACATAACATCATACCTTAATAAACCCACCCAAACATCAATCACAAAATCAAACAAAAAAAATAAAAAATAAAATAACAACCAACAACAACACCACGATTCCACATCAACCGCCCACATCAAATGGTTAAACATCACTAACTCCACAAATCACTCCACGCAATCCTCCACAAAAATTTGAAAAATTAACACCATACCATAACCAACCAACCCAAACATCAGGAAAAAAATCACAACCAAAATCACACTAAAGGGTAAACAAGTAAACTCCACAATATACCATAAATAAAATGGGGAGCATCTATTTACACATACCACTCTCTCATTATACACATCCTTTACACACAACTTTCCAACACACTCTCTCTCATTAAGTGTGTGGGAAGAGGGGATATGGTGTGTGCATATAGAAGCTCCCAATAAAATGGCCTAATTGGTTTGAAAGAAAACTTCCAAGAGTAAATGAAGCAACATTTTCCCAAATGAGATTTTTAGGTAATTTCCTACTTTTTAATTGTATCAAGATTAGGTGTATCTATAAAATAAAATAAAATAATTGCATAAAATATTTTTAAAAATTCACTATAAGAAAAAAAAAAAAACAGTATAAACCAAATAAGGGGATTTATTTGAAAGTTGACAGAATAATATTTTTTACTTTTACTGCTTAATTATCAAATTTTAATTTAGGAAAAATTAATGAAACATCCCTCTTCAACTTTGTGTAATAGGAGAGATCCAAGATACTTTTTTTTATTAGCTAAGGTCCCTCAACATTTTCACAGAAAAAATTCGACTAAGAAAAATTTTGCCCGACTCAGAGAAATTTCAAAATTTCTGTAGTATGATCACAGAGAAATTTTAAAAAATTCTCTGTAAAAATTGAAATTTCTCTTAATCAAATTTTCTTTGTAGAAATGTTGAAAGTCCTTAACTACTATTAAAATATTGTATGCTTTTTATCTTATAAAATCTTAATACCAGGGACTTTAAAAAAATTCCCCTTAAATTTATAAAAAAATATCGTTTGGGAATAGACTATTTTAGTTATTTTTAAATTTTTTTACTAAAATATGAAGAAATTTTTTTTACTATGTTTTGGATATTTTTTATTTTTTTTACAAAAAATGTAAAAAAAAAATAGAGAGAAAATAAATTTTTTGACTTTTTTTTGTAAGTAATTTGTTGACTTTTGACTTTTTTAATGATTTTTTAATTTTTAGACTAAAAGATAGGATTGTCAAACGAGCTTCTCTTTTGACAACATCATAAATAAATAGTTTATTAACTTATTTAAGTCACATAGTCTCTTTATTTTTTTACATGTCTTTATAATAAAAAAAAAATTCAACTTTAAACCTTATCCAAACAACACTCACCAATTTCGTTTGAGATGTCAGATGGCTTTTGGATTTTTTGACTTTTTGACTATTTTAGTCTCTAAAAAGTCTCGTTTGAAATAAATTTTTTAATTTTTTTTGATAATTACAAAAAAAATAAAATAATTATAATTTAAATATAATATTTTATCTTATTAATTATTTAATTTACTTTGTCTTTTTATAACTATTTTAGTTGCAAAACAACGCAAACCATTATGCCAAAGAATAAAGCTTTAGAGCTCGAAAATTTGCCCCCCTTAATCCCCTAATGCCCAAAACGACGTCGTTTTGGGCGTTAGGTTTTTTTTTTTCTTTTTTTTCTACCATTTTCCACTATTTTTGAGCTCAAAACGCAGGTGGAAGAGGGAGAGGGAGAGAGAGAGAGGGAGAACGGAGGAGAAGAGCGGAGAGGAGAGAGGGAAAGAGAGGGAGAGAAGAGAGAAGAGGGAATGGAGACACACACACACAAATGGCCCCTGCATTCCGGCCGAGCGTCCGATCGTCGCAGCTCCGTCGATCGTCAGTCCGCTGTCTGCCTCCGCCGCCACCATCTGCCACTGCTTCTGCTTCTTCTTTTCTTCTTCTTCTTCTTCCCGTCTGCTTCTTCTTTCTGATTGAACCAAAAAAAAATTCAAAAACGCCGAAACGGTGTCGTTTTGGTTTCGGGGGATTAGGGGAGTGTTGGTTTCGAGCTACGTAGCACGGTTCTATGCCAAACGAGTGGTTTGACAAGAGAGAACCCACCTATTTTTTCTAGGGAGAGGGGTGCCTGCTGTACAGCAGGCACTGCTGTACAGCCAAAAGGGCAAAAAGAAAAGAAAAAAAAAATAAAAATATCTGAAGCCCCTTATTTTTGCATTCACGGCACAGCCTGCTGTGCTTTAAGCACAGCAGGCACCCCTTGTCCTTTTTTCTATATTACCAAACGGTCCCATTGTTTGCTAAAAATTGTCCAAACAAGAAAAGTGAGAGAGAGATGAGAGCGGGAAAGAGAAGGAGTCACGTGGTGGAGATGGATGGAATCACGTGACGAAGCAGAAGGGTCCAATGGGAAAACCCCGTGCGTGTGTGTGGCAGAAGGGTCCAATGGGAGATGAGAAAACCCCGTGCGTGTGTGTGGACAATTGCCCCCCACTTTACCCAACACCTAACTCTGTTACAATCATTGGATACTCTCTCTCTCTCTCTCTCTCCTCCTTCTACCATTTGTTTTGCAAATGCAATTAAGCCTTCTTTTAGAATGTAAGTTAATTTTTTTAATTTTTTTTGACTATCTTAATTTGGGACTAAAAAATCTTATTTAAGATAAATTTTTTAATTTTTTTGATTTTTATGAGAGAAAAAATAAAATAATTATGATATACATGTGACATTTTGTCTTATTAAATTAAAAAATTTATTTTATCTTTTTTTAACTAAAATAACCCAAACCCGATCCAACCCAAATTTTTATGCCAAACGAATCCTAAATTGCATCTTATCCTTTTTATATTTGACCATTATCTCACCTTCATCTTTAAATTTTTTATTTTTATTTTACTTTAACCTTTTCATGTTTTAAATATTTTTAATTTACTCTTACAATTAATTTCTATTTAAAATTAAACAAAAACCATCACATTAATAGCCACGTGATATAAAAATGTTTTATTATATATTATGTGACAAAAATTTAAATCTTAATATAATAATATAAGGAAAAATACACTGTTGGTCACTCAAATTTAAGCAAAATTTTATTTTGATTCTCGTAGTTCCAATTTAAACAATTCGGTTCTTCACTTTTAATATTATTGTAATGTAGGCACTTTGTTATATATTGTTAACATTTTAAATAAAAAAATATTACGTGCAAAACTAGAAGAACTAAAGTGAAATTCAAAATAAACTATAAAAACCACCAGGTTTCCACTAATGATTCCTATAGTTTGTTTTGAATTTCACTTTGATCATTTTAGTTTTTACATATAGTATTTTTTTTTTTTTTGGTTCTAAATTATAATGGTAACTGATGAAAGAATCACATGGAAAAAAATTAAAAGTCTATTGACCAAATTATTGAAATTGCAAATATGAGGACTGAAGTGGTATTTTGATTAAATTATAAAGATTAATGGTGTAGTTAAAGTAGCATTTTCTATTTAATTTTGAACAGAAATTAGTTTTAAGAGTAAATTGAAAAAAAAAAAAAAAACCTTGAAACATGAGCAGTCAAAGTGGGATAAAAAAATTTTAAGGACCAAAGTAAAAAAAATATATATCCACATATAAAAGGAGCAAAGTATAATTTACCCAATTATTAAAACATTAATGGATAAATTACCGCAAACCCATTAAACTATGATTTATTTGTGCTTTGATCTCCTACATTTTAAAACTTAACAGTTAATCACTTCAAATTATTATTTTGTTAAACTTAACATTTTTTGTTGGAATTCTGTAAGAAATTTACACAAAATCAGGCAAATGACACACTTGTTAAGACAATATGCTCTTATTTGGTGAGATAAAAGAACAAACAAACAAAAAAAAGTAAAATGTATATTAAATCACCAAAAAAAAAAGTATTATTGTCCTAAAAAAATTAATAATTGTATCATGTGTTGCACACATAACCTAATTCTGCATAAATTCTTAACATAATCTAAACAGTATGTGTTAAATGTAACAAGATAATATATTTTGAAATAGTTAATTGTTGAGTTTTGAAATCCAAAGCGTGAAATACAAATTAACCATATTTTAAGGGTGTTTACTATAATTTACCCTACATTAATTTTAGTAGACCACATGACCAAATATTAAATCTTCCGTTGTTCCTCTATGTCCCAACATAAAATTATGGGTCTTATTCCCTCCACTAATTTCAACACTTATGGGCACTACTTGGCTATGTCTTAGGACTACTAAGTAACTTCCTTTATTTGATACAATACTTCTCATTTTCATAATGAGTTGAGTTTCTCCCATGTTTAAAATTAAACTTGAGAGTATTTGAAGAGCCTGTAAGGCTCACAAAGAGTCTCATTTCAATAATTCGAATCGTTTATTTTGTAAGAACTATAAAGTGTATTATTTATATAAAAAAAATTAAGTCGATATAATAATTATAACTTTTTTATTTCATTACATTTGTCTCATAAAAAATAGACGTCAACTATGTTTTTAAAAATAGATAATGTATTTTTTAAAGACAAATATGATAAAATAAAATTTTACGATTATTGGATCGACTTAATTTTTTTTTACATAGATGATATAAACAAAAGATTCAACAAAATAAACGGTTCAGATCATTGAAATAAGACTCGTAGTGAGCTCAATATTGTCCTCAAACTCTTTCAAGTTCAAATTTTAAACTTGAAAGAAAATTAACTCATTTGTAATTATTCTCCTAGCAAATAACACTCTCAAAAATAAATCTATAAATAAAAAGAATGGTTTTACCAACAAGTGTCCATAAGACACAATAAAAAAAACAAAATATTTATAGAATACAATGCATTTTTTACTAATTTCACTATATTTTAACTAAAATAATATATTTTTTAATATTTTCGTATATTTTCAACAGGCTTTTCACACATTTTTCAATACTTCATCTGTCTTAAAATATTAGTCTCTTGTTTTACTTTTTATTGTCTCAAAATATTAGTCTCTTTTCAAAAATTAAAAACTAAAAAATATGAATTTTCTATTTTTTCATTCTTTTAAATTCATTAACAATACAAAAAGTACAATTATGATAATTAATATTCCTAAAAAATATACTATCAAAGAGTGATTTTAGAAAATTAATTTTTTTAAATGCAATAATTATACTACTAAAAAAGTAAAATTCTTTAAAATGAACTATTATTTTAATAACAATGCTATACACTCCCAAAAAAACATAACTCCACAATTGCACTCAATTGTTATTGATCCAGAAAAAAATAAATAAATAAATAAAAAATACCAATATATAATTAATCTATATCATTTTAGAGGACATGATTCTCAACTTTGAAAGTTCCAAGTATTTTTTTATTTTTATTTTAAAACAGAGAAAATATTAAACTATACTCATGGAGCACTTCTCATTTGTCAACATTTGCATAAAGGGAAAGGTTTAAAAAAAGAATCTAAGGCCAAGTTTGGGAACATCTCAAAAAGTCAAAAAGTTACTCAAAAAGTTAAAAAGTTATCACTATTCACTAAAAGTCAACAATTACGGCTGTACAACTCCCAATTCTAATTTTCTCCTACAAATCAATTTTTACAATTTTTTATTACACATTTTTTCATAAAAAGTCAAAAAGTTAACCCAAACATTCATATTTTTAACCTCAATTTTTTAGTTTAAAAAGACAAAAAGTACACTTATTTAGTCTTCCCAAACTTGGCCTAAAACAAAGCCATAGTGGTGGTGGGGGGTGATCACGTGGGGACGCATGTGTTGGAATGCGGAATACTTATCGGAGTTCACGTGCATAGCCCCCAATTCTGATGCCCCAGCCACGTGTCAATGATTGGAGAAGTGATAGGACACGTGTCGTTATCCTACCTTTACAGCACCTCTCCATTTACCTTTTGTCTCCCGTTGACGTGACACACCCAATCTTAAATTAATATATTTTTTAACTTTTTTATAAAAAAAATAAAATATGAGATGAGTTTGAAATGATGTGATAGAGAAATGATTTGACTCAAATAAGAATTGATGTGATTCAAATAAGATGATGTGCTAAAATAGTATGTGTTATTTTAACCCATGCCAAACAACTACTTAATTCAT